>JAABKJ010000151.1:0-58511 GCA_011634705.1 Andricus grossulariae | reverse complement strand
TTTTGCTTGAAAGTTCAACTATTTGGTTGAAAAGTCCTTTCTTTTTGAAACTTCATTCTTTTTGGTAGAAAAGTCATTTTTCTTTGTTTTGAAATGAACTTTTTTGTTGAAAATTAAAGTTTTGTGATTGATAATTCAACTATTGGGTAAAAATGCAACTAATTGGTTGAAAATTCGTCTTTTTTGGACCGGAAATTCATCCTTTTGATTAAAAATTAATCTTTTTTTGTAGAAATCACATTTATCTTGATTGAAAATGATTTCTTTTGTTAAAAATGCAGCTGTCTTGGGAAAAATTCGTCTTTTTAGTCGGATAATTCAACTATTTTGTTAAAAAGGGGACTATTTTGTTTAAAATTCGTCTTTTTTGTTTGAAAGTTCAACTATTTAGTTGAAAAGTCCTTTCTTTTTCAAACTGCATTCTTTTTGGTAGAAATCACATCTTTCTTGATTGAAAATAATCTCTTTTGTTAAAAATTCAGCTGTCTTGGGAAAAATTCGTCTTTTTAGTTGGATAATTCAACTATTTCTTTAAAAATAAAACTATTTTGTTGAAAATTCGTATTTTTTGCTTGAAAATTCAACTATTCGGTTGAAAAGTACTTTTGATTGAAAATTCATCCTTTGTTGGTGGAAAATTACCCTTTTTGTTGAAAATTCATCTTTTCGGGTTTAAAATTCAACTATTTTCTAAAACATTAAACTTTTTAGCTTAAAAACTCAACCCTTTTGTTTCTTGTTTAATCTTTTTTGCTTGAAAATTCATGTTTATCGTTTAAAAGTTCAACTTCTCAGTTAAAAATTCAAATTTTTTGTCGAGAATTTAACTATTTTTTTGTAAATTTAACTATTTCGTTAAAAAGTCATCTTTCTTGATTGAAAATCCACCTTTTTTGTTTGAAAATGGAATTCTAGTCAAAAATTCAACTGTCTTCTGCAAAATTAGTCTTTTTGGGTTTAAATTTTACTATTTTGTTAAAAATTAGATTCGTTTTCTTGAAAGTTCAATTACTTGGTTGAAAAATCATTTTTCTTGGTTCAAAATGTACTTTTTTGATGAAAATTCATATTTTTGGGATTCAAAGTCAACGGTTTTCTAAAAAATTCGACTTTTTAGCTTGAAAGCTTTACCAATTTGTTGAAAATTCATATCTGTTAAAAGCTAAACTGCTTTTTTGGAAATTTTACTATTTTGTTGAAAATTTATTGTTTTTTTTCGGGTCAAATATCAACTATTACATTTTTTGTTGAGAGTTCATCTTTTCGTTAAAAATAAAACTTTTCATTTTTGATTGAAATTTAATGCTGTTTGTTTAAAAATTCGATTATTTGTTCAAAAAATCAACTTTTTGATTAAAAATTTAACTATTTTGTTGACCATTCGTTTCTTTTCCTTGAAAGTTACACTATTCAATTGAAAATTTATTTTGTTGTTGTTAATACAACTATTCAGTTGAAAATTGATCTTTCTCGCTTGAAAATTAACTTTTTTGTTGAGAATTGATCTTTTCGGGTTTCAAAATCATCGGTTTTCTAAAACATGGCTTGAAAACACTTGAAAAAACATAGCTTGAGAACTCAACTATTTTGGTGAAAATTCATATATTTTGGTAGAAAATCTTTTTTGTTGAAAATTCGACTATTTGGTTGAAAACATTTCAAAAACATTTCAACTTGAAATATAATAATAATATTCTTGTTCAACGATTTCGTTTTTGGAACTTCTACGAATCGAAATTCTGTAGGTGCTTGCAAAAATGTATTTAAAAAATCGATTAAATATATATTTCACAATTTACAAAAAAATCATCCAATCGATCAATCGATTTCAAATCAGGCAGGCCCACAACATATGTTGTTTTATAAAGGAAACACGTATTTTACCCTTTTCATCTAAAAAATCCAAAATTATTGAGTACTTGAATTTTCAAGAGTTTTTTTTTTAACGAACACAAACTTTTGCTTTAGATCGTTATAACTTTTTATCTTATAAAGGTATTTAGATTTTCTTTCGCTATCCTTGAATCATCCTATTTCGTAATATAAGGTCTGAAATTTTTAATTTTCTATAAAAGAAGAGTCGCTTTTCCTCAAGAGAATCTTTCTTTTAAATCGAACGTGTGATTTCCTTTTAAGGAAACTGATCCCTAAGAATCCTGACACGTTCGAGCAAATGTCGTTCTCAGCTCTTAGTGCCATAAATTTTCCAGCTTTACTCAAGAATTATTTTACGAGCGACTCTAGAGTTTCTCGAGTCCACCTTATAAATCCAATCGTTAATTCTCTAATTCTGACTTCTGTTGCAGTACATTTGCGAGAATCACTTCCAGAGGCTGTCCAAGAAAAGCATATTTACGGGACTCAGGGCGATTAATCACTTTGGTCGACCCGACATGACGTCCTTCTTGAAATTTGTGCAGAAAAAGCATAGTTATGTGAGTAGTTTTTTTCATAATTGAACAAATATACTTGTAGAGTTCGAAATACATATTTTTATTTTACAAACAAAAATTAAATATTTAAATAACTAAATAGGGTAGTAAATCTCTTAGAAGAATTTTCATTTTGAAATTGTTTAAGAATGATTGATTATAACTGATATTGTGAATATAATTAATTCTCCATTTAGAAATAAATTTTTATTTAATTTAATAGTATACGAGAGGTACTTTCAATTAGAAAAAGAAAGTCTTTCTCATATTTGAATCGATTATTTATAAATCAAATCAAGTATAATGGTGAATAATAACTCATTTTAAAAGCCCTTATTATCTAAAATTCCTGATTTAAAAATTAAAAATACTATTTAAAGCTGATGAATTTTCTTCGAAATTCGTCGTTTTTGGTTGAATTCAACTATTTTTTATTTAAAATTACAGTTTTTTTGTTGAAATACCAAATATTATATTTTTCATTCAGAATTCATATTTTTTTTGGTTTAAAAGTCTACTGTTATATTTTTGGTTAAAAATTATATTGTATGGTCTGAAACGTATAATTATTTTGTTTAAAATTGAACAATTTTCTTTGAATGTTGAAAATTTTTTGGTTGAAAATTAAATGGTTTTTGTTTAAAATAACCGATTTCTGGTAAAAATGTTAACATAACCTTAAATTCTTCCAAAATGGTAAATCTTCTTTGAAATCTATATCGAAATGTACAGAAAGTTTTATTCTTTTTTTAATCTGATGATTTTCTACTGAAAATAGTAATTTCCGGTGTGAAACTACAACCTGACCTAAAATTGCTAAAAATTTGTGAATCTTCTTTGAAATTCAATAATTGTTTTTAAATTTCCATTTCTGCAGAAAAACATTGAAACGTTCCGAAATTTTCAAGCTTGAAATTTTATTATATTAAAAAAAATGATTTAGATTAAATTGTAATTTGTTTCAAAATATGCCAATTTTTTGTGCAAAACTCTAAAGTAACCTATGTTTGTTCAAAAATGACGATCCTTGAAAATCTATATGATTTTCTATTAACAATAGTTCAATTTCAAGTTAAAAAAAACGCTAACAAACCCGAAAAACGTAAATTGTTGAAAAATTGTTTATTTCTGAAATCTAATAATTTGTTAATAAAAATACCTATCTTCGGTCTAAAACGCTAACATAACCTAAAATTGTTGACAATTGGGAATCTTCATGATGATTTTTATTTAAAAATGCTAATTTCCGGTAAAAAAAACTAACACAACCTAAATTTTTTAGAAATTTTTAGCCTTCAAAACTTCGTGAATTTTTTATTAAAATTGTTTTAAAAAATACTAATTTTCAGCTAAAAACACTAACATAAAATATTTATAATATTTTCGACAATTTTCTACAATATAATCTGCAATTGTTAAAAAGTTCTGAATTTTCTTTAAAATATATTTTTTTTTAAACAAAAAAAACCCGATTTCCGATGAAAAACACTATCATAATCCCAAATTGTTAAATGATTCTGTATCTTATTCAAATGATGATTTTTTTTAATACCAATTTTCGATGTAAAACGTCAACCTAACCTAAAATGTTGAAAAATTATGAACCCTTAAAAACTAATGATTTTTGTTTAAAAAGGTTATAATTTCGGGTAAAAAACGCTAAAAACCCGTAAGAAATAAATTGCAGACAAAATTTTAATCATTGAAATCTAATTAGTTTTTATTAAAAATACCCATTTCTTGTGTAAAACGCTAACATAACCTAAAATTGTTGAAAATTGAGAATATTGATGATTTTTGCTTGCAAATACTAATTTCTGGCGGAAAAACTAACATAACCTATAATTAGCAGAAATCCTAGGCTTTCTTCGAAACTTTACGACTTTATATTAAAATTTTTTGTTTAAATACTAATTTTTATTGAAAAAAACTAACATAAAGTATGTATATTTTCAATAATTTATCAGATAATTTGAAAATTTTAACCACGAATTCTTTCATAGTTTTAAATTAACTTTAACTTAATTTTAGTTTTAATTTAAAAATCATAAATTTTTTTTCAATTTGCGTAAGGTTTTCTATCATTTTTCTTATTGAAAGGGATTATTTGTATATTTCATTTGTAAAATATCAAATTTAAGATATAAAACTCAAGTTTTATCAGAAAGGATTCAATATTGTTTTAATTTCAATGTAAATTAATTAAAGTAATTATGAATTAAAATAAAATAACTTAATTTAATTTAATTTTTAAGTCCGTCGTACTTTTTTCCAAGGAGGGGAATTAAGGGGAAATTATGGGGATCGAGGTAGGGATAGTAGAGGAAAGTGGGGAGAGGGGAAGTACAAGAAAATGACGCGAGGGGAAGTAGGGAAATAGAGGGGAAATTTAAGGAGGGAAGTGAGGCAAATGTGGGAGGGGTGCGTGAATTGAGGGTGGGAAGTAAGGAAAATGAAGGATGGGGAAGTAGGAGAAATGAGGTGTGGAGAAATAGGGAAAGTGATGGGAATTATGGTACCTGAAGTAAGGGGCGGGAAAGCGAGGGGTAATGAGAGGGCAAGTAGGTAAAGTAGGTGAAGTAGAGGAAATTAGTGGAGGGAAAGTGCGGAAAATTAGGGGAGGGTAACCACGAGAAGTTAGCGTTAATGAGGGAGGGGAAGTAGGACAAATTGGTGAGGGGAATCAGGAGAATTGAGTGTAAATGAGGGGAAGTAGGAGAAATGATTAGAAATGAGGGTGAGTAGGGTTGGGGAAGTGAGGGTTTGAGTAATGGAAGTAGGGTTAGGGGAATGTAAATAGGGGTAGGGAAGTGTTGGCTGGATCACGAGGTGAGGGGGAAGTATCGGAGGAAGAAGTTGGGAAGGAGGGGCGATTGGTGAAGTGTGGGGAGGGGAAGTAGAGGAAATTAGGGGAGGGTTATTAAGGGAAGTTAGCGCAAATGAAGGAGGGGAAGCCTACTTTGAATAATTTTTTTAATATTTTTAAAAAATAATTTCAGGTTAGTAAAATCGGAGTCTTCAGCTGTGGCCCTCGACCATTAACAAAAAGCGTGATGTCCGCCTGTGATGAAGTGAATAAAGGTCGACGACTGCCTTATTTTATCCATCATTTCGAGAACTTCGGCTAAAGTGCTTGGCACCAGAAAATCTTAGTATTTAAATTAAAGAATTATTTTATTTTTTTGAAACTGCATTTTAAAGTTGTAAATAGACGCGAGAATGAGTGTGATTGAGCATTTCTTATTTATGATACTTATGGTCTGAGCAAGACCTTAGGATTTTTTTTAAGCAATATTTAAATAATTAAATGTTATTTAATTTTCTGAGACGACAGAGCGCTGCGAATTTGATTCAGCTCGAGTAGAATGATGTGCCGTGTAATTTAGCCTTTTATAAGTTATTAAGGACATCAGCAATAAATCAAAGCATTTGACATCTGAAAACTGTTTTCCTATTGTATATATTGATCCTACGACAATAAGCCGCCTTATCAAATATAACGAGTACCTGTGAATAAATTGAAATAAAAAGCAAATAAAAACAAACAATATATAGTTTTTTTTAGCCAAAAATCCGAAGAAGCTGAAATATTTTAGAATAAAAACTACACTCGCAAATTATTAAATAAATTTAATTATAACATTTTATTGAAACAAATTTTATTTTATAGTCGTCATTTATAATAATTGAAACTGGTATACACAAAGGTAAGAATTTAACATTTAAAGCAGAAGAGATCTATTGGAAACTGACAAAAATAATTCAGATTTTGTTGGACTAGTAAGGAAAGGTGCCATACTACTGTACTTTTTATTGTAAACTTTTCTTCAGGATGTGCTTATTATACTACTTTGCACATTAAGAAATTTTACACCTCTCATAATTAATTAACCTTCTTCTCATAGAAATATAAAGAAATAAAAAAAAAATCTAAATAGAAAAAATGTGTGTGACAGTGGGGCCACACGGCAGAAGTGAAACTTTTTTATAAATTAAGATTGAAAAGAAATCCATTTTATCATGAATAATTTTTGCAGAATAAGCAACAAATTGATTCATAATTTAAAAATAAACTTCCCAAAAACCTCACTTTTCGGCTCATTATTGGCTTCAGAATCGCCACAAAACTCTCCATTATTATTACTACGATTATTCTCGTTCATCACAAAAAAAAACTTGATAAAATTTCAGTGTAAAAGCCTTCAAACCTAATTCTGAAGCAAAAAAAAAAGTACTCAACATTTCCGTCACTTTAATTTCAGAGTGTCACGGGGCTGGTATTCACTAATGATTTTTGAGGTTAAGTCCGCAGGGCCGCCACCTATTACATTGTGTTTTGAAGTTCAAGGATTTGAGGATCATCAGCAAAATTTAATAACTTTTCTAGGTTTTTCCCGGAAAAAAATTTAAGGACTTTTCCAGGTTTTTATGGATTTTCAGGACGCTAGACCTCCTGCAGTTATAGATCGCACGAATATGACGACTTTTTTTAATACTGCAAAATGAGTTTTTAATCAATCGATTAATTTGAGGATACTGCCAATCAAATAATCTTCCCAAATTAAGTTTTTATCGTTCCCACCGTTGAGCGCTTTCACCGATGTTCTGTTTTAACGTTCTCCTGAGCTTACGTTCAGTATTGCAGAAAAAACTAAGAAAAAAGAAATGAAAGTCATGAATATTTCAACGAAATCAAGCGCGTATATAAATATCTATCACAGGACGATTTATGGCATATTGGGAACTCCTTTGCTAGCGACGCCTGCGGGTAAGAGTTTTTCTGCATCTCTAGATTTTGAATGTATTCTCTCCAGAATCAGCAGAAATGATAACTTTTCGTGAATCTAGAAATTTTTTGAATTTGGTTAATTATTTTAAAGATATTCGATAATAAACCTATCTAAATATTTGAAGGTTAATATTAACAATATAGGTAAAGAATATTGAATACTAGGGGAATGTGGTAAAGGTTGAGACGGGTTTAATTTTTGGACCATAAGTTTTTTCCATGATTATATTTTTGGTCTTTCTTTACACCGTTTTGAAGTTATATCAAATAGCTTACTTTTTGTGAACAAAACAAATATCATTACGATGCAAAAATAAAATTTACTGTCGATTTTCTTCCAATCGGCCAAAAAAAATTTTGTAGTGTAGATTGGGACACTTCCTAAAACATGAAAAATAAGTGTAAAGCATTATTTTATAACGCCACAGTGAACCTTTTAGTAAATATTTATTTCTTCAATTGGGGTTTTACATGAAAATGATTCATATAGTACACGTGTCCCAAACTAAACATTCAACGGCATTTTTGCTTTGATGGGGGGAAAAAATTATCTGCACTATATGCAAAATCCTCTTCAGACATAACAATTCATTTAATTCGTAACAAATTAAACTCATTTATCTTGCAATTTCAATGAAAAATATTCCGTTAATGGGGGTTGAAATTTTTTTACTTCAATTTAATAATTATTATAATCAGTAGAGCTAAAAATATAAAAAATAATTATCTGGGTTCTGGATAGAGATTTAAAGCCGAAATCCAGCTTGGAAAAAGCTTCTCGAGTCAGCTTCTGAATTTGAAGAAACGTGCGCTTCAAGCGGATTTTTTTTTTATTTTATCTGAACTGGATGACTTTTTTCAAATTGGATTTTTAAATCACTGTCGAAAGTTGAAAAAAGTTGGGTCTTGATTGACAAAAATTCCCCTTTATTTTCTCTGAACTGAATGCCATTTTCCAATTATAGGTACTTATCATATAATAATTCAGCCGTTTAATAAATAGAAACCTATTTTTTTTTCTTGAAATTTAAAATTGGATTTTAAGTCACTGTCCGAAATTAAGAAGACTTGTGCTTCAAACGGAAAAAATTCTTCCTCTATTTTCTCGGAATCTAATGACATTTCCATATCAAACGTTTCGCGCTTCAATTCAGCGAAAGCAATTTTTTATTTTTTTCCCTTATTGAAAATTTGATTTTTAAGAACGTTTTTTTCTCTCCCTGAAAAATGGTTAAAATATTGTTTCAGATCAGAACTAGATAACCAACATAATTGGAATTTTTGAGAAGAGCGAAATAACATTCTGTAAAATCGAAATCACCATTTAAAGATCAAACAAAACTTCACTCCCGAGCTGAAGTGTTTCGGAATTGAGGGCAAAAAAGTATGATACAAAATTATACAGGTAAGAGAAACAAAATGTGAAATTTTACAGTCTTAAAGTGATAGGAACCTAAAATTGGAACAGGCTCTGCTGCGGATCACAATAAAAAGTGCAATTTGCAGTTGAAACAAAAAATGAATACTTAGTCCCGAAATATTGAGTTGCTGGTTTGGGAAAAAATGAGTTTGATTAGAAAACAGTTAACCAATTTCGGGTAAATCATTCAAAAATAGGGAGGTTCAAGTTTCATGGGTTTTGAAAATTGTTTTTGGATAGCGAATTCGCTCACGATTCCCTTTCCTTCTTTTTTTAACCCTTTTTACTATCCCTGGTGAAAAAATTTTTACAAAAAAGTACAGATACAGTTCTATTATTGAGACCAATTTTGTATATTTTTGTACATTGTTGTATTTTATTGTAATTATATTTTTCTACCAGAATTTACAACTAAAAGAATCAACAGGAATGTACAGCTTTTGCAGCCAAAAGGTTGTTCTTTTTCAACCTGAGATGAAAAATATTTAGAATATTGCAATGAGGTAATTTTAAATTAAGATGTATACGTGATCGCTATTACAAAAAAGTTTCTGTGCTTAAAATTTATAGGAATGTTGTAAACATTAATTTATACATTATAATTTGTTTTGAAATATTTTTCAATATTCTCTTGAAAATTCGTTTGAAAAAATCATTTAAAAATTTTCCAGGAATCTAATGACAATTTTATTATTTTAGAATTCGAATTTTTCCTACCATTTTTTGAAAATCCTGCAAAAGTAAAAAATTACCTCAAAATCATCCAGATTCTTTTGTAAAAACTTTGGAAATCTTGTTAAATATCCTTTTAAAATTAATTTTCCGAACAAAAAGTTATTGTTAGTTTTTGTAGGACTTTCAATACAAATTTTCTATTGATTCAAAACCTTTCAAAAAGCTTTAAAAACTTATAAATTTTATGTTCATAATATTCAAAAATCTACATTGTGTTTTAAATGTTTTGAAATCTTTTCACGTTTTAAATTATTTTGAAATCTTTTCACAACTTCTAAATATATTTTAAAGTTACTCGAATATTTTCCAAATTTATAATTGTTCAATTGTCATTTATTATTAAAATTTTTTAAAATCTTCAAACCCTTCGTTGGCATTGACGATAAATGCGTCAATCTGCTTTTTTCCTATTTAACTTAATCGAATTTTGCATACAAGTCTTACTCGGGGATTTTTGGGGTCGCTGAATCCGAACCTAAAGTCAAAATTTGAAAATTCAATACGGCGAATCCAATATGGCGGACGAAAATACAACAAACGGCTCGATTTGGATAAATTTCAGTACATACGAGTTTTTGGGGTCGCTGAATCCGAATCTGAAGTTAAATTTGAAAATTGAAAATGGCGGATCCAATAAGGCGGATAAAAATACAAAAAAGCCTCGACTTGGATAAATCTTGGTACTTACGGGTTTTTGGGGTCGCTGAAACCCAATCTGAAGTCAAAATTCGAAAATTTCAAATCGAGAATCCAATACGGCGGTCGAAAATACAAAAAGTTGCGAGATTTGGATGAATCTCGGTACTCACGTTTTTTGAGGTAGTTGAATCCGAATCTGAAGTCAAAATTCGAAAATTGAAAATAGCGGATCCAATGTGGCGAACGAAAATACAACAAACTGCTCGATTTGGATAAATCTTGGTACTTACAGGTTTTTGGGGTCGCTGAATCCGAATTTAAAATCAAAATTTGAAAATTCAAAATGGCGGATCCAATATGACATACGAAAATACAACAAACGGCTCGATTTGGATAAATCTCGGCACTTACAGGTTTTTGGGATCGCTGAATCCGAATTTGAAGTCAAAATTGGAAACTTCAAAATAGCGAACCCAATATGACGGACGAAAATACTGAAAACTGCTCGATTTGGATAAATCTCGGTACTCACGTTTTTTGAGGTAGTTGAATCCGAATCTGAAGTCAAAATTCGAAAATTAAAAATAGCGGATCCAATGTGGCGGACGAAAATACAACAAACTGCTCGATTTGGATAAATCTCGGTACTTACAGGTTTTTGGGGTCGCTGAATCCGAATTTGAAATCAAAATTTGAAAATTCAAAATGGCGGATCCAATATGGCATACGAAAATACAACAAACGGCTCGATTTGGATAAATCTCGCACTTACAGGTTTTTGGGATCGCTGAATCCGAATTTGAAGTCAAAATTCGAAACTTCAAAATAGCGAATTCAATATGACGGACGAAAATACTGAAAACTGATCGATTTGGACAAATTAATACTTGTGAATATTAAAATCTGTCCAAAATTTGGTAAGATAAAGTGCTTCTCCTTAAAAAAAAAAATTTGATTTTCAACTAAATATTTAAATTTCCTAACAAACTGTTGAATCTTCAAACAAAAAAGATTAATTAGCGACAAAACAGTTCAATTTTCAATTAGAAAATATAAATTTTTTCACTAAGATGATAACAGATGATATTTCAAGCAAAAAAGGTTGTAATTTGGAATAAAAAACAGTTTAATTCAACCAAAAAAGACTAATTTTTAAGAAAATAGTTAAATCCTCAACCAACACAGATTAATTTCTAACGAAAAAGTTGTATTACTAACCAAAAACGATAAAATTGTAACTAAAATGATAACCCTTTAACACGAGAAATAAATTTTCAAAAGAAAGGGTTAATCATTTAACTCGAAAGATGACTTTTTAACCAAGAAGATCAATATTACCTAAAAATGTAAAAATCAAATCTTCAACCAACGAGATAAATCTGCAACCAAAAAAAAATGAATTTTAAAAAAAGTAGTTTAAATTTCAAAACAGTAGTTGAATTTTTAACCAAATATATGATTTATTGACCAATTAGTTGCATTTTCAACAAAATAATTAAATTTGAACCAAATAGTCGAATTTTCAACAAAACGAGATAATTTCTGAACCAAAAATATAATAGTAGACGTTTCAACCATAATTTGAAATAAAATTGTTAATAAAATTTATTTTATTTCATTGATTTCATGCAGGAGAAATAAATAACTCATACTGATTAAATCTGTGGAAAAATAAAAAAAATAAAACGCATTTTGTTTTCTTTATCGATGAAAAATACATAAAATCAGTAAAATAAAATACATTTTTTTAACAATTTTAATTTGTTTACACATTTATGAGTATTCTTAGAAAACAAATCAGTACCTAAAAATATTTTAATCTGTCGAAAAATGGCAAAAATAAAATAATTAAACAAAATAAAATTGTTTAAAGAATTTAATTTGTTTCAACATTTATGAGTGTTCCTAGAAAACAAATTGGTACTTGAAAATATTACAATCTGTCAAAAATTGGGTGAGATGAAATGTTTTTCCTGATTTTTTTAGTTAATCTGTATACTTGCACGAAGAAGCATTATTTAAGTATTTGTTGAGTTATTGAAACAAATGCAAATTTGGTCCTTGCACGGCCCCTGAATTATTAACCAATTTCGCTGAAATTTGGAGAAAATATTTTTCTGAGCATTCGAACAAAACTGGGGATGAGGGCGAAGAAATTCGAAATGTGAAAAATAAGGGCTATCTTGATACCCACCCTCCTACGTAGTTAATTAAATTTTCAACGGCTTACTTGTAAAGAATTTACGAAAAAATCTGGTGCAAATATAAGTGTAACTTTATGAAACAAGAGAGTTAATTGGACAACAGAAATGTGTAAATATCTATCTCGATTTCATTCTTTGTCAGTTCCATTTATTTAGTTTGATAAAAAAATTGTGAAATCCGAGTAGCGCAGAATGCTATACAAAAAAGTTATTTGCGAACTGCACTAAATTTAAATAATTTTTTGGCTCTAAACCAGTTATGACATTTCGATAACAAATTCTTGTTTTGGAACACAAAAATAAATGAAGACAAAATGACAATTTTCATTGTTCAAAATGAGATGCAACAAATTTCACGCTAATTTTTTTCTGTGAAGAAAATACACCTTCAATAAATATTATAAAGTAAACTAGAATTAAATAATTAACTCAAGTAAATTGTAGCATTAAAATGATTATATCTTTTAGGCCACAAAAGTGAAATCAGGAAACAATGCTCCCCTTGAATCTGCCACAGAATATGATGAGGGTAATATTCCGGTAATTCCATTGTCACTATAATGCCCTCATCAAGTCTCCAAAGCATCAGATGATCAAACAATGCATCTCTTTCATACATTATCCACCCTGTAGAAACTTATCACACACTTGGGGAATAATTCTGAGACAAGATAAATTTGCCTCATATAATTCTAGATTATTCAACACCTGTCGTAAAAGCTATTATCTTCTCGCTAGTTTTTGGGCTGACAATATGCAAATTTTAATATTGCATTCCAAATTTTCTTCTATACTTTTGCTTCAAAGTATATCTGATGATTCATCTGATGCTATAGCTGATCTTTATTCTTTGGATCTGAATTAGTTTTACTAGATTAATTTGAACTATTCACATTGAAATCAAATAATTATTTTCCTGCAATGCATGTGAATTCGCGACACCCTTTCTAGTATGAATGTATTGATTTGCAGGAACACTTGCATTGCTGTGGCTTTAACGGGACCAACAACTGGACCACCTACTCGAGCCAGGCCGATACATTTGCGTCCTGCTATGATTGCAGGTTGGTAAAAGTGTAAAAATACACTGAAATCTTAAAAAGTATTAGTTAAAAATTGTTCAGAGACGTTGTTTTTCTGTCGAAACTAAATAATACGGGAAGCTTCACAACATTGTCTATATGTAATATGCAGGGCGTTCTAGACCTAGAGAATTTTCTTTATTAATTTACATATATTGAAGGTTGGACAATTATTCTGGGGAGATTTCAATGGAATGGCATTTTGTTGTCAAACAAGGGTCACTAATTGTATTCCTCAAGTCATTTTAAATTCTCAAAATTAAAAATTGTTATAACTAAATCTTTCCATTAAGAAATGAAAATAAGATTTCTATTTGTTTCGAAAATTTTTTAAAGTGAAGGTTATAATTTTGGTTAGTACACAATTCAAGTGCAAAAAGGACTGTTGCCGTTTAATTTTTAGATCAGATAAAACTTGAGAATATTAAATTTTAGGAGCCCAAACAAATTATGAACAACCAGTTTTTAAACTTTTCTAATTTTGGGTTGCAATGAAAATTGGCTTGGATTTAATTCAATCAACTTTTTAATTAATCATAGAAGCAACTTTCAAAGCGCCTATAATATTTTCAAAAATATTTCAACGTTCTAAAAGCTCTATCGAATACCACGGTTAGGCGATTGTTTGTCAATAGTAGCCTTCTCTGACAAATATTGTTGTCGCCATAAAATCCACGTTGAATTCCAGACTATCTATTTTTCTCCTCACCCGGCGTTCCTGAAACTCAATATAAGTTGAAAACTTTTCGCTATTCGTTTGAGTGGAGCAAATAGTTAGAGAGTTTTCACATTATTGTCGCATTACTCGATATAAGTAACAGTCCTGTAAGAATAAATTGGCTAATTAGATTCTATCTCAAGCACCGATTTCCGACATTCCTTGGCAAGAAGTTTTCATTAGTCGGATGTGGATAAACCTAATTTTCAGTTTAAAAGAATTCTTCTTATAATCCACCAACTTTTTATCCAGATAAACGAATAGAGCAAAGCGAAAACGAGCACAGTTAAAGAGTATCCATTGTAACCTAAAAATGCGAAATACTGGCAAATGATATTGTAGCACTCTAAATCCCAATTCATTTATTTTCGAAATAGACAAGTAAAACCAATCAATATTTACAATTGCCACAAATGGATTAATCAATCTCGGCACTGGCTGTGGACGCGTCGTTTTTTCTGAAATTTGTCACGAAGCTCCATGTTTTTTTGTTCTTTTCCTCGCAAAAAAAACATTATTCCATATGGTAATATTGCCTGGTGATTTGGACTATCTAAAAACAGTTTCCCTGAAATTATTATCGAGCACCAGGGAGTGACAATGTGTCGTTCGCTAATGCAGTTTCCCGGGCTTTGCAGTATGCTATTGTGACATATTTCGAAAAAGGGAGGACACCGATTTAAATTCGTATCCATTTTATTCGATACGAAGTATCAGCCAACACGCTTTCGCCTGTTCTAAAATCCTGTTCGAGCTTGGAAAAGGGCAGAGGGTTGGATTTAGGGGCAGCGAATGGAATCGATGAGCTGTTTGGCTCTCGCGAGATCAGAGGATAAATGGCAAACAGACGTCAGTGAGCTTCGTATAGTGTCAACACACCACATACAAATACAGATTCAAATACAAATACACTGTCATATGCAATAAACTTTCGAATTCACGCGTAGGCATTTATATGGGTTTTATTGCCTTCAAAAACAAACACAAATCTAGGTATTCACAAATGACACATGCACAACACATAACAATATTTAAAGCAGTCTTAATTATTAATAATAAATCGATATTAGAAAAAAATATTCTTATTAGTTTTTTTACGTTCTTCCAATAGAATTTCCAAGGCCAACACAAATCGACATAGCATTACATTTGTTGGTCCAAAACCATCCTTGAGTTGTAAGAAAAAGGTTTTGGACCCACAATATACTTCCCTTTTTTTGTAGGGAAAAAGTATAAATGTTGAAATTCACAAATATTCCCTGTTAAAACGTTTAATTCAAAATATGTGTATCATCTGATACGAATGGAGAAATGCAGATATCGATAAGGCAGTGTAGGTAGCTGCTTACCTAGCTGTTTGATCATACTATCATTTTTTTTGTATGACGATAAACGATATTTCGTGTCATTTCTTTGAGCTCGAAACTCACCACATGTACCGCAAAAACAATGAACATAACTTTCCACTTTACCAAGTGACTCAGCGGTAGGAAAAAATCAAGCACACCGATTCCTTCTAAACTCACTCACATACTGCACTGATTGTATTGGAGGTATTTCGCATTTTCAACACCTTTCTTGTGACTGTTGTCACTCGCCGTTGTCGTTGCTCGTTCTTTCAGCCAGAGTTCGCTGAAAAGAATACGAGGCAAAGAAAGCAAGAGTATCAAGAGAGATTTGATCTCTGTGACACGACTTTGCTCGGTCTGTGGATTTTTTTACCTCCATCCTGTACTGCACTTCTTGGAAAGTCAAAGTAAAAGAAAATTTCACACTTCAAATTAAAAAATACTGTTATACTGGATTAAGCCTATGAGTAAATATGTGACGGATAAAGCCAAAATTGCAACATATAATTATGTGTTTGCACCCAACTGTGCTGTATGGTAGCAAGACCTGGACTTGCCTAAAAAAAGATCGGATTAAAGTGAACACGGTTGATTGGTAAAAGTAATAGAAATTCGTTGAGATGGTGGGAACGTGTGAAAGAGGCTCTAAAGCAAAAACATGTAAAGAGTTATAGAAATACAAAAGCTTGCATGGGAAGATGTTTGGATCTTAAGGAAAAAAATATGTATGCCAGTATGGGGATGACTGGATGAAATTTTTTTTATAAGAAATGTGTGCAGAAGAGTGTCAGCGGTGTGTTGAGCGCCTGAAACGAAAGATTTTGGATACTCGCGTGCTCTCCTGGAGAGTGTAGGACGATTATATTTCTTGAAGAAGCGCGATGTGACTTCTAGATTTATCTCAAATGTATCCCTTCTCCTACTTTTCTTTTACTTACCATTACCATATTAGTTCCTTAAAGGTCCGGTGTCCAATTCCTGAGCCAGTAGCTCTGCAAATTTTTCGATGTACTTTTTCTGAGGTTTTGGTTGTTTGGATCCCACCTTAAGCTGTAGGTCCCTCCATCATACACTTGACCACATACCCGATGGTTGGGTAAACAAGAAACCAGGCTGATCAATATGTCATATATGACGCGCTCCGAAGAAAAGGACCTAAGTAGCAAAAGTAAGACTTTACATGAGAAGGGAAATAAATGAGAGCCGAGTCAGATAGCATCTTGGAAAGTCCCAAGTTTAAAAATTAATTACAGGCGAACTAAAATTGATAGAATTTTTTCGTTTGCGCCATTCGAAAGATCGTCTCAAAAACTATAAAAAGCTGCCAGAATCTCAAAATCGAATTTTTGCCACTTAGGTCCATTTCTTCGGAGCGCGTCATATATTAGGCACATTACTCTCATCAGATCACTTGACTGCATTATAAAAATGCGTCAGTGACTAATGATATATACCGGGACAGCCCTGTGTAGAAAGATTTGCATGCAAAATTTCAACTTAAGACAGAAAATGCCTAAGTCATACTGTTCTGTAATCATCTTAAGTCTAATATATGTAACCATCTAAAGTTGCTTTGAAATGACCAAGCATCGAATTCACCACAGTAATTCTGCAATGGAAAAAGTAGTTCTACCACGAAGTAGAGAGGATAGGGTCGTTTTAGGTGTGAAGCAACTGTGTAAATTACAACTTATACATACGTCATGGACACAAAAAGTTATCCGCGATATGCATCCCTAAATATTAGTCCAACATGAAGTGGATAGAGAGGCATACAATATTTGACTGAAAAAGGGCGTCCTATCTATGGAAACGGAGGGCTTTGTGCTAGTGACTCAGGATAGGGTTGTCAACTTCAGAAAGTATAACAAGCACGTGTTTCATGAATGCGTGGTTGACAGGTTCTGATTGTGTGGAGATACCAATGAATGCACCCAGCACATTATTGATGGTTTTCGCGCAATGGATCAGAGAACTTACACGGACATACATAATGTTGTCGCGGGCATTATGCGTCATCAACTTGCCCTAAATCCAGGACTCTTAGTAGAATGGATCCTTTTTTATAGATACATTCCAGTGTTCCATTTAGAAAACTGAGCCATCTTATACTTACTAACATCTTATACTGGAATGTAACTATCAATGAGGATTTTTCCAAGGCGATTGTTTAAGCGCGCTATGATTCTGTGTAGCCCTGATACGATTGAATAGGCCACTCAACACGTCCTATGGGATTAGTATAGAGGTAAGAGTGGCCGAGTCTCAGCTCAACCACCGGCTCTACATGGATGACCTGAAGATCTATGCTGTCTCAGAGTTGAAACTGCAGAGCTTACTCAATGCCTTGCTGCTGTTTTCTAATGACATCAATATGACTTTAGGCCTGAAAAAAGGTAAGAAATTGCATGTATGCCGTGGATAGGCGATCAGTCAACTGGAAACGGATGATCGGGATCTGATTCAGTCGATGTTATGATGAGTCGAATAATTCCAAAACAGGACGAACATCCCGCTCTATGACGACATCTGTCGAGTAGATCTGTATAGTGTATACCCCACTAGAGCTTGCAGCCATCTTACCAAAACATCGGCCACTTAACCATTGAACAGCTGCATAAAACTCACCCTCATACTTTAAATCTTTCCTACCATCCAGGATGGGGTAATCAACACGAGGAACCACCAGAAGCATATCCTCGGTATTGAGGCGGTTACTAAAATACTCGAGTCTGAGGAAATTCAAATGAGACAATTCAGCACATCATTGATGGCTGTACGATGCTTCTTTCGCAGGAATATCACACAGTTCTGATAATGCTGCTAAGATTATCCGCAAAGAAATTGATTTGAATACTCTCTTGCTGGACGAGCGTAAATTCTATTAAACATTCTCCCCAGTAAGAGTATTAGATAATGAACAATGAGCATCATCTCTATTTGGACAGGACTATCCTGACAGACCATCTAGTCAGACATAATCGACCAGGCATCCTCTGGTGGAACAAACGTGATCAACATGTCGAGATAATTGACATAAGCGTTCCCTTGAATAATAACATGCAGCTCCCATACACTGGGAAGATCCAGAAATATAGGGTTCTGAAGAAGGAGATACTGACCATCCAGAGTTTTCTGGGCGTTAACAATGATAGCGCCCAATTTTATTCTATAACAAGGGCTATCCCACGCAGAAGGAAAATAAGACTGTTATAGCACATTATATGTCATTTATTTATATATTTTTCAAACGTTGTGTTTGTCGTCCGCTGTTCGTAATATTTTTGTAAAGAATCGCTGGTCTCAGTGGCTGTTAGTAGGATAATGGGGTTAATGCCAAATGCACGGTAGGTGTATGAGGTTTGGATCCCTATAAACAGGCTCACCAGTGTAAATGCCAGATCCCTATAAACGAGCTCTCCAGTGTGTACACTGAACACCTTCCTGTATCACGATGAGGGGAAATTTCACGATTACACAAGCAAGATAAACTTACAAACAGCGACTGACACCAGCGAATCTACTAAGTACTTGCCGTGTTCGTGATCGCGTTTAGTAGCGTAGGATCGGGTCATGTGCATCTGTGGGAGGAGGTGGGCCAATAATAACAACAATCTAATTATACTCCCCTCAATCCTGAGTTCCTTCTCTCCCTTATTCTCTTCCTTATATAACTCTCCTACTGTAATTATATATCTCTATAAACACTATTCTCTTCTTTACACACCACCCTCCACTTTCCACTTTCCACCCTCCAACCATCTCACCATTCTTCTTCCACACATTGTGGACCTTACCGCCAACCCCCTCTGCCAATATTTCCTCGACCTGGGTAGTATAAAATCTTCTGTACCATTCATATCATTATACCTTCTCCCACTACACTCCTGTCGACACCTCTTTTCGAACATCTGGACATCGAATTCATCGCCTCTCTCCCAAATCTCACCCCTCTAGCCTGCGGTCTTCCTCTCTCAATGTAAGTTCACTGACCCGCGGCCCTCTCATCTTTCCTCTGATAACTGTACTTCATAAACCACTACCATCCTTTCTGCCACTTTCCCGTCATTGTACATCTCGCTCTGCGTCTGTTCCTGTATATACCTCCTACATTTTCCTCTTTCCCCTCTATGAGCCTGCTTTTACCACCATTCTAATAAGACTTTCCTCCTATAATCTCCACCCTCCACCCTTCATCTTGCATCCTCCATCCACCACCATCCAACCTACGCCGTCCCCTCCTCACACGCACCACAGCCGTAGAAAATGGTTGGTCACCCCCAGTAATAGGTTACCTCGTTTGAATATGCTGTTAAACAAAAATACTCATAAATAAAAATATCAACAAATAGTGTAGAATGAAGCGCAGACAATTCCGTCGTTGAGTGTTTCCTATTATAAAAAATTGTTATGGTTTTAATAGTGAACGTTACATTTTATTATAAAGTTTTAGATTATAATTGAAATCGGTAATTAAAGATACACGAAAGTAGAATTCTAACCTTGAAATAAAGTCCGTATATCGACAAATAAGTGATCAATCGTTGTTATCATGAATAAATGATAACCTAATGATGAGCAACCCTATTTCAAAAGGAAGTGAATTTCAAAATCAGAAATCTCTAAGCTGGTGTTGGCCAATGGCTGTATTTCACTACATTTCAGAAGCTAATGAATCAATCATTGCCCTAGTGATAATCACTTTGTTCTCGTGGCCAGTTATTGTATTGTTTTAGATTATTGTTAATTTCTTTAAATATAAAATATCCACCACGTTTCACGCGCAACTTTCTATGCACAAAAAAACAAGTAAATTTTTGTTGTGGGTAATTTTCAAGTGGTTAAAATTGGATATTTTGCATCGAAACAAAAGGAGATACAATAATGTTGACGTGGTAGCAATGCCCAACGTGATAGATAAATCTTACCACGTGAAAACGATTTTTGCAGCAGGTAAAGATTTCTTTGAAATCGGGGTAAAAATTACATTCTATTTTCAGTGCATTTTAGAATGTTCTTCGAGGCTGGTAGCGGACTCTTTGAATTACAGAAGGTGACACTTAAGAAAATTTTTAAACGTAAGAGAAAATATATATCCTTAAATTACAGTCAAGGTGATTAAACAATGATTATAAGAATCGATTCATTAAACATCTTAATGAGTGAAATTTATTATTTTCGATGTGGAACGGAAACAGAATATATAGAATGAGTCCCTCTTGGATCTCTGAACCATGTTAGTCCTTAGGCTATGGGTCAAGGTGAAACATAAAATACAGTTAGTTAATGAAAGTCGCTGTAGGCAAACTTTTCATGAAAATACAACTCTTGTGATAAAATATAGAATATAACTAATGAACGAATGCATTTATTTGAAAAATATTCCTATTATATTTTCGATTTTACAGATGTTCCATGGTTCGACCAAAAATAGTAAACGAAGATACCCAGTTTATTAATTAATAAAACTGAAACTCTTTTGGTCTATTTGTGACAAATATTTGCAGATTGATCTACCCTCGAAAAATCGATATATAATCTGAACGCTGTAGAAATTCACTACAAGCTTGGCATCCGACCCTAAAAGGGTTAATGGACTGGAATATACGCGAACAATATATGTACATACCACACAGGAAATACAACAGAACCAGGAGTGTTATTAGAATAGCTTCTAGGGGTCGCTGACAGTGTCATTTCCAATTTGGCCCGAAATTCATTTTACAGAAAATATCACTCCGGCTAGTTGCGTTACGCACGAGTGCTCTAAAATTATGAACTCTGTCGGAACGATTCGAAGACAATAAGAGCAAAACTCGGCAGTAATGACACGAATAGTATATATTTCATGCAAGAAGAAAAAAGAAAAAAAGCAGAGCCAAACAAATACAGTGGCTGAAAATTCCAGTCGGGTAGTGAATTTAGTCCCGATAACAATGAGTTCACAGATGAGGGTTGGCGAGCGAAGATTTCTACCTCCCACGGATGTTCTCGTACTTAGAAACACTCGTGAATTCCTGTTTGTTGTCGGTTCCTTGTTATTCAAATGCAGGGCGAAGAATGAGAGCGAGAGAGACAGACTGGCTGAGCTCTAGTGTTTGAATAGTTGAGTAAATGTGGGTCAGACTGGGTGAAAAAAGACAGAATTGGATGAGAAGGCGAGTGAAATACGCTGTTCACTGTTCAGGCCCGTATCATATTAAACATCATTCATACCTTGCTTTTCACTACAATATCGTATCAACGGTTAGGGGAAACTATTCAAGAGTAGGTCACTTTTAAGAGTAGGTCACTTGAATTTATTGGAATATGCAAAATAACTTTATCTTCAAACTTTAACTATAGTATTTGGCACATTATTTAACACAGCGCAGAAGAAATGTTATCGAGATATGAAAAGAAATAAATGTAAGATATAAGAAAAGCTGATTCTGGGCATTACATGGATTATTCTACTCAAAGGGACCATCTCGACGTCCTGGTTATTTTTTTCTACACTATTTATTTTCAATTTTGAAAATTTTTCATAGTGGTAATTGTGCACGTAAGGTATAAAAGAAAAATGTTTGTAACCGGTTTTCATTAATTGAATGTATGTTGGAACTTCAAATGGGTCATCACCGAAGCCTTGTCGCCACCTCTCTAAAATGAATTTTAGCTTTCACGGCGTTTTTTATTGGAATGTCCTTACTTTATAAATTTCTAAGCTCAGAAACTACAATGTTTTTACTGAAATTGTAAGTACTTAATAAGTTTCCAGCACAAACCCTTCTCAACGATAAGAGCGTTAGAACTTTGTCTTCAGGTTTTTCTCAAAATAGAATAAGATTGCATTATCTTTTTTTAATAGGCTTAACAGTGTGTAAATAAAGCTTTATTGTGCTGCACGAGCACACTCATACTACAGCTTAGTCTTTAAATTTTTTCCACTTCTAATTATTCAAGAAACAGAGCAGAGTGCTCTTGACCGAGAAAGGGAAAATACCTTTGTTTTACCTAACTTACTTTCTTTTGCCTTGCTTCGTAAATAAATCCAAGTAAACTTTTATGGCCGAAAATTCTATACTTCGTTTTGAGATTCGGAGTAATTAATTTTTAATGCGCGATATTTATGCGCGCACCACCACTTTTGTGGATACACACAGTTTAAAATTGGGTTACGCTTCAGGGAGGAAATTTATTATTTTGAATTTTCCGCCTTTTACTCAACAATACAAATTTTTTAGTACGCCGGCTTACGAACGGTAGCCCGAACACTCGAACAACTAAATTCAAACTGCTCAAGTTTTTTTTGTATTTGTGAGTTGAAAATTAGTTTTTGTGCACGTTCTCAATTCTAAGAGGGAATTTTTTTTCAAATTTACTTCCGCTCGCTAATAATTTCTTATATTATCCGCCCCGCACTCACGGACGGGTGTTTCAATCATGACAGATTCCCGAAAAGATTTGCACGTTGCCGAACTTTCTGGTGGATTGAAGATTATTTCGATAAAATCGAGTAGTTTTTAAAACCTGTGACATGTAGTGGATAGCTAGGGATTTTTGCTGATTTGGGAATATGGAAATCCTGTGATCGAAATGCTCGGTATGGTTTAGGAAATATATTTTTGCAACACCCACCGCTCGTTTCGTATCATCGCTCCGACATGGGTCGCTGAGCAATCTCTCTAGCAATCATCTCAGGCAAGGAGCTTCACAAAGTCATTATACGTCACAGTGTACACAAAAATACACAAACTGACTAAGAGTTCCATAGTTAGATCCACACTTTTTACTCTAATCACATTCACTAAGAAAATCTTTCTACGAGGACCCATGAGTATCCCAGATCATTCGTTTCGTGCGTCTGTCACTCACATGCGGAAATCGCCCAATTTGGTCCCTATCTACGATGTGGCCCCAATCGGGTTGGCCATATTGTGGCTGTAGCATGGCTACTATTGTGGTTTGGGCCGGAACCGCATCGGGATAATACCAGTTGTAAATTGCGGCGCCATCTACTCCGACCGTCCGACGTCCGATGTTTTATTTTATTTCATACAATATGTAGGTAATAAATTAAATTAGCAAGCTATAATATCGAGTGTAATTTAAAAATGATTAAAACGTTAATTTGAGATTAATACATAATTGATACAATTTAAATGATATATGCCATTATGATATATGATATTCAATTGATACACAAGGTTATTTACTCCAACAGCCCGACGTTTTGTGTTATTGTTGTGTCTACCGTAATTAGCAAGTGGTGATACGATTCGGGTGTGACGTGATATCAAGAATAATTAAAATATTAATTTGCGATTGTTAATTTTGATGCATAATGCCAAAAACAAAAAGTTTCAGGTTCGGAAGCATAGATCCGTTTCTACCATTCCTTATTTGTCAAATGAAGAGGTAGGTAAGTAAATTAATTAAAATAAAGATCAAACCTAACCCTAAAATAAGTTAAGAACGTGTATTTGATTTTTCCTAGGACAGTGTGAAGTTTTTGGGACTTTTAATGTTGTTATACAAAGAATTTATTGTAACAATTTTCTGAATAATAAATTATAATTATACCCTCGGTATTCTTGATCACGGCTATCTGTATACTACTACTCCCTTTCCTAATCTTGTTTACCATTTTCTAATAGAGCTTCTTATTTCCTTTAAAATATTTTTGTATTTTCTTATCTTCATCCAATGTGATTTTACCCTTGCTTGCTTTGACTAGTATATTTACTTTTCTGTTCTTATCCTTATAATAATGTTTTGGTATTTTTTCTCTCGACATTGCTAAGACCTGTAATATCCAAGTTTCTTAAATACGCTTGCTTCTTCTCGGTAACAGCTACGCGGGTTTCATCGTTCACCAAGTATCACCAGTCATTCTTCGTAGAACCGCAGTACCACACACTTTAGATGCATTCCTAACAATGATTTCCTGTAACATTGTCAATTTAATATGTGTCTTAAAAGCATTTATTGCAATTATATTATGAAATTTCTCGACAATTTTTGAACAGAAATAGTTAAATAAATAGTTAAGTCTTCCCACAAGGTAAATTATGATTTTCAATAATTTACTAATAATTGTATAAAACATTTGGAAATTGTTGTGACCTAATCTAGCATGGCTTCCCCTATTGATAAGCGAACTCAGATGAAACTGTAAAAATTCAAAGTTTATTCTCAGTGCTACTGAAATTATCAATTGTATTCTGAAAAGTGTAAAATCCTCAGAACCGAGCCATACAATTTTGACTATTACCCAACATTTATTTATGAATCACTTAACCTTATAAGTATATCAAGAAGAAAATTTTCATGGAGTAATGAGAGTTATAGCTTTAAAAACTAATTTTTTTACTTATGACTGACAGTAGATCGAAAAATATTTTTAGAAGAAAAGTGCTTTGTTAAATATTTGATTAATATAAAAGACTTATGGAACTAATTTTCTCAAAAACAGTAAATAAACAATAATTTTTATGAACCATGAAATTCAAGAAAATTATTAAAACATAACGATAATTTTTTTCAAAATGAAAATTGTAAGCGGCAACCGATATTCGATAATTTAGTTGATTGAAAGATTGTGCATCAAAAAGTTGATGATTCTATACCTTTTTTTTGCTTGTACAACTTTCTTCATTAAAAATTTCATGAATGAATATTTCTTACTCTACTTAGACATCTCGCAGAAAAATGAATTAGGCTATAAAGAACTTATGTTAACAAATTTTCAAAGTCGAATTTTTCTCTAAAAATAATTTTGAAGAAAAAATCCTGTTATGTTTACTTTTATGTCGCGTATTGATCATGAGAGAAATAATAGAATTTTGATTTACTTCTGACCAAATTTTAAGAAAGTAACATTAGCTGAATTCTCTCTGATTTGAATTAGGCATTTTCAGTTTAAATCTGTCTGACCGACCAGCTGTATAGCTTGAGGGATAACCATAATACTAAGTGTTGATATTTTTGAATTTGAAGGATAAGATTTTTGATAGCTTTCAAGAAATTAATTTCAATTTAAGGCTATGCAATAATTATCCGATTCCTACCTTACTGAAATTTTTGTCGCAACAACTCACGTTTACATGAGTTAAGAAATCGAGTTGAAAGTTTGGAAAATTAATAAGAAGGCACTAAGGAACGTTTGTATGTTTCTATATCTTAGGACCGACAACAAATATCTAAACAATTTTCAAGGTTAAATTTTTTATGTAGTGCTAGAAATCAAGGACCATAAAAATGTTCAGCATCAAGATAAGGAATTTATTTGGTAAGGATAAGGAAGGGATCTCTAGGAGAATGGATAGATTTTACATCAATTTAGAAATTGTGTGTTACTCATTCAAACATCATACCCGTCCCACAACAACCCGTGCGGAAAAATCTCATGGCAGTCTGGTGTAACGTGTGGCTCAGTTCTAGATTTATCTAGTCTGTCCAGTCTGGTAGATCTGATCTGGCCTAGCGCTAGTCCTGACCAGGTCTGGATTCATCTAGGCCGACCAGTCTGTCAGGTCTGCTCAAGAACAATAAGAGTTCTAAGTTCAGTCTGGAAAGTTAGGTCTGGCCCAGGACTGTCGCTGATCAGCTATCCCAGAACGAAGTTCTAAATTCGATCAGTAAATTTTTCCTTGACATATTTCGAAAAAGTTACAGGATGTTTAAAATGATAGAAAATAAGAAATTACCATTATCAAAGCACGATTTTTTTCTTATCACCTTGATAGTTATTAAAAAATTAAGGGGAGTCCAGCCAGCGGCTTGTCGGCCTCAAACTAGTGGCTAATCAGCCATTAACCAGTGGCTGACCAGCCAAGAACTAACGGTTGATCACATGGTGTGGACTGGGCCAGTGCCAGAAGGTTTTGCTACACGGGACTGCTCCGACACAGGTCGCTGATCACACTCTCTAGCAATCAGCCCAGGTGGAAATCATTACAAAACCATCGTATGTCAAGGTTTGTAAATAAATACACATTCTGACTAATAATCCCATAGGAAGATCCGTACTCTTTTTACTCAAATCACATCCACTAATCAAAAAAACTATCAAGTTCAAAATTGAATCATTTTTGTAGCCTTCTATGCAAAATTTCTTAATTTTTAAAGCCGAAATATGATAATTATTTATCAAAATGTGTTTGCATTTTATTGAAGTGAAACTGCAGCAAATGAAAGTCATGATTTCAGCACTGAAATTAAATTTGACAACATTGAATCAATTCAGGCTTCCAGTTTGCTTGATCGACCAATATGTGAAGATAAATTTTCGTATTACATTTTCTCATAGCTTGGAAGCTGTAAAGGTCTAACACGTCTTTTGCACCTAAGCAAAGTTGAAAATCGATTTCAACCCACCTCAGTGCTGTTGAGAGTATATCACGTAGCAGGGAAGTACTCTCGAAGTGACAGTTTTCGAAATGAGCTATATCGTAGGACCCATCAAATTCCGAAGCATCCAGCGGAAATTCCTTTTTGTCATTTCACATGATGTGCGTATCTAGGTAGGGAGTAAAGTAAACGGATATGGTCAGTGCCACACTTCATTCTTGGACAATGATAGTAAAAAAAAACAATTTGTGTAAAAAAAGAACTATATATATTATTTCTTTCAAATTATATTCTATATGTGTATCAGGGCGAATTGAAAAAAATAAATTTTGGAAATTGAAAACGCCCGAACACTAAAAAGTTTGCTTTTGGATTCCTAATAATTTTTCGCATAAAATTTGAAATGAATCGCTTAATAAAATATGGTTGGGCGAAGCCGAAATAGGATTAACAAATTTTTAAATTGTAGAGTGTTGGAAAAACGTGAATGGTAAGTTTTTTCGCAATCTGCATATTATGCCTACTTTTGATGAATTTTGTCAGATTTTTGTTGTTGTTGAGTTTGTATAGGGGAAAATCTGTTTTTAATGAAGCCCTGAAAATAAAAATAAAACCTAGGAGGTATAAAAATGATAAATAATTTGGTTTTATGCATATGTGACCAGCTTCGAAGAAGGGCGTCTAATACCTAAAAATATCTTTTATGAGGTTTTTGACTGTTTTAGTATGATGAAATATCATGTTTTTAAATGCAATTTATTTCTCGACAACTTGATTGTTAGGCAGAAGACCCCATTCTCCGGAGCAGGCCACATTTGAGATCTTCGTTTCAAAATATACTTTCGAAAAAAGTGAGACGATCAAAAAAGTTAGAAGATGATATTATTAATACCTTGTATTTTTATATAAAATTCTGGTAAAGTAACTTTTCTGACAATTTTACAAGAAATAGAAGCTATGTGTATAGGGGAAACCACCCTACAGCAGATAGGAAAAAATTCAACTGCATTTACCTGCATCAGTTTCCAAAAATAAGTCAACATTTTTTTTGTTAAATAAAGCTTACATATTCAATTGAGTATTCTTATAGGAAATAATATCACAAAATTGATCAATTAGCGGTATTAAACATTTTTAGTAGACCTGGTTATGGGTACGATTTTGACACCTTTGTCCATCAATAGATAATCGTTTCTGGTATTGCTTCTGGGCAAGAGAGAATACTCAATTCTGGATAATTATAATTTATTGTTAGTATACTTACAATTAAAATCAGTTTATTGAATAGATTATAGGTGAAACTATGCTTATTTTACAAAAATTACAAAAGTTTAAATTATTGACATTTTTTTCATCTCAGACATTCCGTGAGATTGGTATCTACTGTTGGAAAAAGTAATGTCCGATAAAAAGTCCTCAAATATTTATAAATATTGAAGAAACAACAATTTTATCGATAAATATTGTTCATTGAACTTCAAGCTTTGTGTCTAATGTATAAAAATGCGATAAAAATATTTCATTAAGTTAAAAAGTATGAACAAAGAAGAGGGAAAAATTTTTTTTTTAAGTTGAAAATTATTTTTTTGCTCTCACACATTAATTAATTATAAGATTTCAATGGAACTTCGTCAGAAAATATAGTATCCTTGCTGAAACGTTATACTAACAAAAGTAATGAACATTTTTTATCACTTTTCCAGTAAATTAAGATTATCTACTGTAAATTATTATCTATTGTAGGGTGGTTTCTCCTATTGGTTAATCGATAAAGCATGCAAACAAGCGCTTTTTTATAACTCGATATTCGAACCAAAAAATCCAATTATTTGTACTGAAATCTCGGTATGCGTAACCACAATAGTTTAAAAAATTCTACAGTTTAACAAATTTTTAATCGCATTTCGATTCCGCCCTACCGCAGGATAGTAATCGATTTATTTATAATTTTATATTAGCTAAGAGGCACCAAAAAGACAGAATTTCAGGGATAGGGCTTTTTCAGTTTTAAAAATTAGTTTCTTTTTTATTTACCCTTGCAGATATCATTGTAAAAAATTTTGGTAATTTTTCCGAATAGGTCATTGGAAATTTTTCCCAACCATTCGGAAGTACGGGATTTCCTACAAAAAATGGAAATATTTCGTGAATTTTCGACCAAATTTTCCGATTTTGCGGAATAATTTCCGAAATGTTAGGAAATATATCAAAAATATCAGGAGATTACATAAATTTCCGAATTTGTACGAAATTTTTCCAAGAAATAGTAGGAACTTATTCCATAAAAATGGATACTTTCCCACTTTTTTCAGCATTTTTTCCAACTATATTACGAAATAAATTTTTTCTGTACTGTTTTTTTATTCGAAAATAAAATCTTTCTAGGTGGAAGTATTAACTATTATATTTTTCGTTGAGAATTTCTCTTTTTTGGTTGAAAGTTGAACTAATATATATCCATGGATGTTGTTTTTTAATGAACTAGTTGAACTAGTATCTTGAAAATTCAATTTTTTTAGTTGAAGATTCCACATTTTAGTTGAAAATTCACCTTTTTGATTAAAAATTAAACTATTTTGTTGAAAATGCTTTTCTTAAAATTATTTTATTCAACTGAGAATTCAACTATTTAATTTTTGTTTGGAAAAATATATTTTTCAGTTGAAAATTAAACTATTTCGTTCAAAATTAATCTATTTTGTTGACAGTTCATCTTCTTGGTGTATTCAATTGTTTTTTTGTTTTCAATTTAAATCTTTGTGGGTGGAACTATCAACTAATATATTTTTCGTTGAGAATTTCTCTTTTTTGGATGAAAGTTGAACTAATATAAAAAATTGAATACCGGTCATTCGAT
This sequence comes from Andricus grossulariae, assembly GCA_011634705.1. Classification (NCBI taxonomy): domain Eukaryota; kingdom Metazoa; phylum Arthropoda; class Insecta; order Hymenoptera; family Cynipidae; genus Andricus; species Andricus grossulariae. Next base: position 28,952 of record JAABKJ010000151.1, on the reverse strand, counting down.
GAAGTTGTAAATGATGCCCAGAAGCTGTTCATTTAAAATGATTCTTCCATGAGACCTATTTACTTACTTTTCAATCGAATAATCTCAAGTCCAGCACACGGAATTTTTTAATTATAAATAAATCCAAAATCACGAAAGATGTTCAAAAGTGAACTTCCCAATACTCTGGGATTTGTTCATTTGATAGCTTCGTACTTCCAAGAAGAAGTCCTTTTTAACTTAGTTGTAAGTATTATTGTATAATATTTAATTTTACGATATACATGCTACAGATGTCAATGTTCAAAATTCAAATGATTCGTCTCGGCCTATCTTGATTGTAAAAGGTACATAAAAAATGTGCCTTCGATTTAAATTCTAAAAGTCTATGTATTAACACACTCAATTTTTTCAGGGATGCCCCTATATCAAGAAAAAATATGTTGCTGCATCGTCATAGAGGAAAAGATTTTCTTACAATCGAAAAGTGTGCTACAAGGAATCCTTCTTCTAGTCCTGAGCTATTATGTTTATGGTTATAACTGTCCATTGGCAAAGTCTTCATCACTAGAGTTCATACAATGGTAAACAAAATTCTCCATTTATGGTGTGTACTATTTCCCTCTTCTATATAGAGAAAACAATAATGCAATAAAGTAAAATAAAATAAATACATATGCAACTTAAAATTATAGTGAAAAAATTAAGTTTCTTAACTTTTCATCAATTTTAAAATGATGTCCGAACGAACTGATTGGTGTTTTATAATATAAAATACTAAAACCTAATACTTTTAGACCTTTATATATATATATATATAAATTTTTGGAAATGTTTGCCTACCATCTTATTCAATTATCTTATTATCAAGAAATTTAATATAACCTTTTTTGTTCCAGAATGCTACTAGAGATTAATCCGAAAAAGGGACATAAGCGGGGGGAAAAAACAAGCAGCAGAAAGTAGCAGAGGACTCCAGATTGGAAAAGTTACAGTTCAACATGGTCAGATTTAAATTGAACAGTATCTAAACGAGGATATCATTCATATGATTCGATATTTTTAATAAAAGAAAAAAAAAATAAAAAACTTTTTAGAGTCATTTAAAATCCAAACTCTTATGGAAATTTGTCTACCTTGCAATTCGGGAAAATTCTTATCTAAGTGGATAAAAGTCCCAAAATATTTCAATTTTTTCCCACTATATATTATTTCATAAATAACAGGAAGAGTCTCAAAAAGGTTAGGAATAATTCCCTACTATATAGGGAGAAAAAAATATTCGGTATTTTAAAACCCTAATGATCGAAATTTTTTCCTAATAGTTTGGACATTTCTCTTGCGAAACAGTTGGCAAAAATTCCAACTAAACATCGGCAATATTTCCGATTCTATCCTTAGTAATTTTTCCGAAAATAGTCGGGTATCTTAAAACCCTAAGATCGGAAATTTTTCCTAATGGATTGGAAATTTCTCTTACCAAACAGTGCACAAAATTTCGTACTGTCGGCAATATTTCTGACTATCCTTTGAAAAATTTATAACCCATTTGAGTTTTAAGCTGGCTGACTATTTTCGGAAAAATTTCCGAAAAAATGTTTACAGTGTAGAATACGCTGGATGGGTAAAGTTGTAGGGGGGAAGAGGAAGAGACAGAATGGGGGAAGGTGATAGGTACAGTGGTGGAAGGGGTAGAGGCTGAAGGGTTAAATGAGAAAGGGGTAGATGGGTTGTAATTAAATTGAGAAGGGGTAGATGCAGATAAGGTGGGAGATTGGGATATGAGATATGGGAAATGGGATAGAGATGAAGGAGATAGTGTTGGATGAGTTGAATGATAGAGGGGAAAGTTGGAGAGGATAGATAGATAGAGAAGGGATAGATAAAATTTGTGCATAGGGAAAAGGAAGAAAATGAGGATGAAGATGAGTCCAATACAATACAAATATGTTCAATACAATGTTTCAAACAATTGTCCAGACGTATGAGTGTGGGTGTGTGGATGTGTGTATGAATTCGTGTGGAAAAGTGTGTGGATGTCGGACTGTTTTGTGAACACGATATCTTGAGGTTGGTTGCATATAAATTGATGAAAATTAGAGGGTTTCGTTTTTTATACAAATTTATACAAATCTTAAGTACCTTTTCTTCACTTAATAATATTTTGAAAGGGGTTTTTATTCAAAGTCGACGAGAGAATATGAAACATCTTAGACTTGAGAGGAATCGATTGACCTACATATGTATAATATAATAATAATACATTTCATTGAAGAGTGAGCAGGCTATGATCATTTATAAAATTTGACAAATCTATTTTAAATAGGTAAACTTTTTTCAGTAACATATTTCAAAATTTTTGGAAGAACGGAATTCCTATGATTCGAGATAAATTCATTGACATATAATATTATTGGATTGTATTGAAGAGTATGTAAATTATGATCATTTATGTCGTTTCAAAAATCTGTTGTTTACAGAAAATTTTGTTCATTAACATGATTCAAAGTTCATATAAGAATAGAAAAGATTTCCTGATTCGAGACGGTTTGAGGAGAATTAAGAGACTGCTGTTATGTGTATTTAAGGAAGATAAAAATATTGTTATACCTTGACTACATTTAACTAAATACTTTCAATAGAATAAATAAAAATCTTCTAAATTTTCATATTCTATTGTTAACACGGATTTTCGTAGCATCGATTTTACATTAAAACGATGTTACGTAGAATGCGTGTATTTTACCATTTTACACGAACTTTATACATATTTTAGCTTTTCGCAATTCAATCGGTATTAATAATCGTATAAAATATTCAACTCATAGAGGAGAGTTTGTTTTATATCTACAATTTAATGGCTTGTGTGAATCGGCTGTAATGAAACGAACTGACTCTCCATTTTATTCATATGACTAATGTTGAATTTTTCAGCGTAAAAAGAATTTTTAAATAAAGCAATTGGCAATGTACATTTTGCTCGTTAAATTTGATTATAAATATGTTACAGTTGCTCTTTTTCCATTCGTTAAAACTGTTATTACAAATTCCCTGTATTTCATTTTCATTGCATTTCACGAGAGATTGCAAAATATATTTGTTTTAAATGTTGCTTGAATCAAAGAAATGTAGGACTAAATACGTTTAATCAAGTAATTTTTTAAACACAGAACATTTTTCTTTTTTAAAGAATTAATGCTTTTGAAATAAAAAAAAAATCATTCTTGTATAAGGAAAAATATTTCTATAAAAAATACGTGTCACGAAACTATCGAAAGCATTGTGGTCGTTTTTCCAGGATGCCGATTGGGTCATTTGAAAAATTCGAAGGAAGGATTGTGGCCAAATTCATACATATAATTAAAAATTCAGTTTTAGTTTAAGGGCAGTGACAAAGAATGTCACATTTGTTTGTATAATAGAAGACACAAAAATTGAAGATTTAATATTGTGAAATTTTATTATTACATTCACAATTGAAATAATGAATTTTTAACCAAGAAAAAAGGGAATTTTCAACAAAATAATTACATTTTTAACCAAACTGGTAAATTAAAAAAAAAATGAATTCTCAACAAAAAGTGTGATAGTTGATATTTTCACCAAAAATATTTTAATTCTTGAACACAAACTGTTAAATTAAACAAAAGAATACCAGTTTCCAAAAAAAGGTAGAATTTTCGAACGAGAAAGAGTTATTCATCAATAAAAATAAAAAAATCTCATGCAAGATGTTGAGTTTTCAAGCCATAAAGACGAATTTTTTATGAAGAAAGTCGAATTTACAACTCAAAAATATGCATTTTTCACCTAAATAAGTGAATTTTCGACTAAAAAAGAGGAGTTTTCAACAATATAAGTGAATTTTCAACTGAAAAAGATCAATTATTTGGCCAAAATCGAGAAGCTACAGTTTTAGTGAAAAAAAATTTTAACAACAAAAAAAAAACGAATTTTTAACAAAATTTGTTAAATTTTCAACAAAAGAAATGGATTTTCAAATAACAAAACCAATTAGTTTAATTTTATGCCAAAAGATGAATTTTCAACTAAAAAAGATAAATTTTTAGCAAAAAATATAGAATTGTTTAATTTTAAGTTTGAGAAATAAGTTTTTAGCCAAATAATATGAATATGTAAATAAATAGTTGAATTTTGAACTAAACAGATGAATTTGGTTACCAAGCAGATTAAATGTCTATTAGAAAAAAAATCGACAAAAAGCGAAATAGTTAAATTTTTATTCAAAAAATTAACGTTCAAAAAAAAAAAAATAATTTTCAACCAAGTGGTTTAATTTTTAATGGAATTTTCTACTTATTAGTTCAATTTTCGACCAAAAAAGTAAATATTCTACCAAGAGAAGACAAATTTGTAACAAAATCGATCATTTTCGTCTAAAAAGGATACATTTTCAACAAAAAATAGAATAGTTTAATTTTCAGTTGGAGAAATAAGTTTTTATCAAAATAAAATAAATTTGCAACGAAATATTTTAATGCTTGACCCAAACAAATGAATTTTCAATCAAAAATATGGAATGTCTGAAAAAAAATGTCGACAAAAAGTAGAATAGTTGAATTTTTAGTTAAAAAATTAATTTTAAATAAAAAAAAACAATTTTCGACCTGAAAGATCAATTTTCTGGCAAAAAAGAATAATTGTAAACAAAATACATGCATTTCCGACCAAAAATTGGAATTTTTAATGTAATCTTCAATCTAATAGTTACATTTTAAAACAAAAATTATTAGTCTCCAAGAAGATTCATATTTTATCACGAAAGACAGAGTTTCATCAAGATACAGAAATTTTCAAACAGATAGTTGAACTTTCAACTGGAGAAGATTGATGTTCAACTAAACATGAAATAGTTCAATCTTCATTTTATAAAATTAATTTTCAATACAAAAAACTAACTTTTCAGCTAAATAAATGAATTTTCAACCAAAAAATTAATTTTCTACCGAAAACTATTAACTTTTTACAAAATACATGCATTTTAAACAAAAAATGAGAGTTAGTCACCAAAAAGATTAATTTTCTTCCACGAAAAACAAAGTTCCAACAAAATACAGAAATTTTTAACGAATCAGTTGAATTTTCAACTAAAGAAGATAAATGTTTAACCAAACATGAAATAGTTAAATTTCCAGTTCAAAAAATAATTTTAAAAGATATCAAAAAAATAGTTAAATTTTGAACAAACAAGAAAAAAAATATTTTGAACGACAATGATGAATCATTAACAAAAAAATAAATTTTGAACAAAGTAGTTATATAGTTTTCAACTAGTTATTGAATCTTGAATGAAAAAAGTTTTTTCAGTCGCTATTCACGATTAGCGAAAATCTTGAAAATTTAATCAAATAGTTATATTAGAAAAAAATCCTGGATTGAAGTCAAATCTACAGGATGATTCGAGCAAGAACTGACTTAAATACCCTGTAAATTCTAGATTTTTCCGTTTTTTCTTTCTATGAAGTCTTCATCTTGGAAAATAGGGAAAAACTCTAAGTGTAAAGTTGTAAAGTGAATTTTATCATATTAAAAGAATAATACCATTTTGACTGTTATTTTTTTCTGTAAAAGTTTTTTCTGTAAAATCGATAACAAAATGTTAGAAAATAAACCGAGTTTTTTTCTAAAGAAAACGCATAGCGCGCACAATGTTCTAGGTTCTTTCTAAAGTTTTATTCTATACAATTTATAGTAGAAACTTGAATAATGATCATACATTTATACAAAGAAAAGAGTCAGAAATGAAAATTTTGAATAATATAATTTTTTACTTTTGTGACAATTACATAAACAAATATTTAATTGCTAATAGCGAGTTAAGATTTAAATTTTATCAAATGTTCGGCTAGTCTACTATTAATCCTTTGCTTCCCCGAATGAACACTTTTCCATGGAAAGAAAAAATTACATTTTTTATTTAATCTTGTTGAAAATGAAAGTCAAGATGATTAATTTGTTTACATATTGGATTGAAATCTAAAAATTCCATGAAAAAATTGTTAAATAAATTTATAGCTTCCGCATGATAAATTAATTAATTATTTTCTTCATTCATGAAACTTTAGCATGAGATGCTCTTAAAGTTATAAAAATATTTCATAAAACAAATTGAAATTTTGAGCTCAGACTCCAAATTATTTACTATTTTTTTCAACCATTGTTATAAATCAGTTTTCAATAAATGGGGTTTTTCGGTCTTCTTTATCTTGGACCGTAAGATCGAAGAAAGCTCTGTACTAAAAAAAATATTTTATGTTAACAATTTTCTAACAGTTGTAATTATTTAATGTTGATAATGTATTTTTTTTTCAATTTAATGGTTGCAATATAAATATTAAGGTGGTTATAAAATAATTTAACCAAAAAGTTGCTTATATGTATAAAAATGTTACGTTGCTACTAGGATAATTAAAAAACATCAACTTTAACAAATTTACAGTGCACCTTGATATTCTTATTCTCAATTATGAAGAAAAATCACTATGTAAATTCGAGGCAAATCGAAGTACATTAAGTGGTACCCAAATGGCGTTGAAGCTTCAATAGGAAACATCTCTTAAATTAATAGAGGTAAGTGATTTTAAATACAGGTATCGGAATTTGTCTTGTTTTTCTCTGCAATTTGAGATCATCAATAAACCACAATAATCTTTACACGTTACCAACAATATGCAAAATACACCAAATAAAATTTTTCTCAACAAATCTGCTAATACAGTCGTATTCCTCTTGTATATCTGCATAATTGTCATCTATTGCAATTTTTTTCTAAAATCAAACAGATAATATATTTTGAACCCTTTAAATATTTTGAATATATTTTGAACTCTTATTGGTAAATTTGATGAATATTTCTTGTATTTTACATATTGTTGGTCATACGTTGAGATTATTGTTGTTTATAAATAATCTTGAATCATAGAAGAAACAAAGGCAAATTCAGAGACCTATATTTAAAATCACTTATTTTTATAAATTCAAAAGATATTGTTTATTGAAGCTTTAACGCCGTTTGGCGAGCACTAAATATACTCTGCTATGCCTTAAATTTATACAGTAATCTTTTTGATGAATTAGAAAAAAATATGAAGGTAGATTGTACTTTTTTCAAGGCTGATTCCTTTTAAACCACCCTAACTGTTACATAGCTACAAGTTCTTTCAATAAACTTTAACAGAAAAAAATTTTCTAAGAATTTTGAACTAAAATCTGTCAATAACAATTAAATATATTCACTGTTTACAATACTTAACAGTTGATAGTTACTTTTAACGTTTGGTTAAATGAATGAGATGGTGGACAGAAGAAAAACCCAAAATTTAATATCGACAATGTGGTACCTTTTCTTATGGAATGACACATATCATGACCCTAAAACCATAGGGCGTTATCTTTCTTTTTTGGCCATATTGAGTTAATGATACCAAAAGGTAGTTTAATGCAATCTCTTCGCGTAATTTCAATCTTATTGAAAAATACATTTTATAACTAGTTAAAATGTATAAAATAAAATAAGCGAAAGAAAAATGTGTAGAACCATAAGGTGCTATCTAGTGCCTTGTTTGCAGATTATAATTATGCAAAAAAAAAAGATAAAAATCAGTGCAAAACTCAACGCGGTTGCCAACGTCAAAATGATAAAATGTTAATGTATAGCAACGTTGTAAAAATTTTAATTTATTTTCCATATGAGGCAACTGAAAAGGAAACTAACTTCATACTGGTATTACAGAGCCTCAAGGTACTATCTCCCTGCAATTTACCGTACTTTTGAGCCACAAAGTTCTATCTTGAATTTGAATAATTTATTACTCTAAAGTTCCAACATTTCCAAAGTTGAATCGTGTATCAGTGTTTTAATAATTCTTGCCGGAAAATGGTGAAAAAATCTGCTTCTCATTATCAGTATACGTCGACATGTATGAGCTACCTAATTTTGAAAAGCCTCTCCTGTAAAGTTGGAAATATCGAAGATAGCACCCTGTGTTTCTATGGTCTCGATTGTGAATAGAAGCTGCTATTCTAGAAAATGTCTGTCTCGAGGTTCGTCTCATATTTGTTGATTTGAATTTGTTTCTAAAACTTCTTATGTTGCTATTCCTATGAATGTAACTGGATTTGTTAGATTTCTTGAAAAGAATATAAAAGTGTTAAAAAGAATTTACGAGAATGGCAAAACTTGTAAGAAACTCAAAATAATTCAGAAACAGATGTGCGAGAGAATTCAGTGGTGGTGCGTAAATTACTTATTTTAAAATAGATAGCGGTCAACTGGTTTGTCTGTAAGCGACTCGCCGTGGGGGTTCTAGCTCATATTTACCAAAATGAGTAACGTTCTTGGTTCTCAAAAGACTCATGGTCGACATGGGACAACCTTTCTCGCTCGTAATACCTTTAAAACCTTTAGGAGGTTCATTCTCGTGTCACGCACAACACAGGCATGAATATATACAAAGGTTCCTTGCCGTATATGAGAGCCTCAGAGGTATCAACTTGCAGAGACACTGGACTTGGCCGACAGTGAGTGAACAATGGAACGATTACCGCGTAGAAACACTCGCGCAGTTTGCGATAATGAAAACGTATCACGCGACCTTTTGTGTGTAGAAGCGCGTGTGCAAGCTTACACACACACACACAAGGATCAAAATCCGGGACGAGCTTTCTCCTTTCCGGTTTGTCGCTCTCACCCTCTATAGTCCTACTCCTACGTGAGCGAAAGCAAAATAAAAGCCCAGGTGGAAAATTGAAGGCAGAGAAGGAAATTACGAACGCAGTTCAACCAAGGGCTTATATTTCCAGCTTCGCGTAAAGAAAAACAATTGCCATGTTGAGAGGGATCTCGCTCGGAAATACCTCTTGAAAAATACCTGCTCGGGTCTACTTACTCCAGTAGGAATTTATCCTGCAATACAAATTAACCACAGGTCATGTTTCATTTATAGTATAGAGGCTGTCTCAGATCTCAATATTAGGTAATTCTCCGCAAAGAGGCTACTTTCGTTTCTATGAGTAATAATTCTGAGGAAATTTTTTAAATATTTTTGGAATATGGTACATTTATTCTTCTTGGTCACTAGTATGACCAAGAAAGGAATAAAGGAATGAAGGGAATAAAAAAATCCTGTAAAGATGGTGATCTCTGTATGCGGTATTTGGGTGGACGCTTCAATTCTACTGAATTTATGAAGAAAAATATATAAAGTCTGCAGATTTTAATTATTTCTCAGTGTCTGAAAGCCTTCAGTGCGATTAACATTATCATCATGCCTTATACACCTCGAAATCAAATGCAACATTTCACCATATACAATCTGAATTCATCATTTAAAAAGAACATTATCATCGGTGCCGAACTTAAAAAAGCTGGAAAGCTCGCCTCATCAGTGAAACTGCTAGCCAGTTATCCTCATGTAAGTATAACTTCAATTTGCTCTAAAGACACTATATATTCTCCGAAAGGAACAGTGAAATAAGGTTGGAATAACTTTCGAATAATTTGCACTCTTCTGGAGTCAGGGTTATACTTGCAGGAGGATGTCTGGCTAGTGTTTTCATTGATGAGGTTAGATTTCAGTCTTTTTTAGGTTCAGCACCGACGGTCATTTGCTTTGTAAATGATGAATTTAGATTGTTTGTAGTGGAATGTAGCCTTTGATTTCGAGATGTATTAGGCATGCCAATAATGTTGATTACACTGAAGGCTTTCAGACAATCAGCGATAATTGAAAACCGCACACTATATATTTTTCTTCATAACTTCAATAGAATTGTAGCGTCCACCCAAATACCGCATACGGAGATCATCATATCGTCACAGGATTTTTTCATTCCCTTCGTTTCCTTCCCCCCAAGAAGAATAAATGAACCATATTCTAAAATGATTACAAAAATTTTCTCAGAGTTATTATCAGTTAACTTCGAAAATGATTGAAATTTCAGAACTACATGAGTCTATACTTTAATTTATATAATTTCAAATCTTCTATATTTATCAAAGATTAACTTTCAAAATGTCAAAAGGACATATTTCTTTTATCGTTTAGATAAACAATTTTTTGGTTATGAGATCGGGTTGATATACCCCGATTGCATTATTATTTATTTGTACCTGCATGATTTTTGTGTTTTCGAGTTGAACAAGTTTTCTTTTCTCAAATTTCGCATAGACTTTAGTACAGTTCTTGGTAATCGTCTTTTCTTTCAATGTCTTTCTACATTAATACTGTTATTCTGAAGGGTAGGCGATTTCCGTTTCACAGAGAATTTCGGTTCGAAGTTGCTTTTAAATTGCTGTAATCATTTTCTACTAAAATTTCCTATCCGAATATAAGTACTTACAGGTTTCGTAGACATTTTTTATCAAATTGTTCTAATTTTAGGATTTCATTCTCAAGTTTAATATTACTGTCGGTAATCAGTCATCTTTATGCTCTCTTGTTAAAGTTTGAAAAGAGAATGAAATTAGGAACAATAATATAATTTTAAATAACTTATTGTTGCATCTCTTCGTTTGTATAATAGCTATAGCCCCAAATAAAGTCATTTCTAAATTTTTAAAGTTCTCATTTTTTAACTGCTTTCACTGTCCATTTATTCGATTTAATACATTTCAATTAAATTAAATTTAAAGTGCTTGAAAACCCGTCATGGTGAATGATAAACACTGAATGATAATCGTGGTATACAAGAGTATATTTGCGATTTGACAACTTTATGCAAATGATTCAGCGTGAGCAATATCCCCGTACCTAAATAAAATGGTAGATCTGTTGAGTGCAGTTGCACCTAATAACGCTTTAAACTCGAGCAATTCGCAAAAATTTCAAATTACTATTTGAAATTTATTATTTATCGGATTTATTCTGTCATTCCCAATATCATCCCACTTTGAGGTTTTGTTTAATCGCATCCTAAGCAACTTTTCATGAACGTTTACTGCAACATTTATGAACCTACATGTAAATCAGTTGACATCATACTTTTAAAAGTTATTTATCCTTAAATAACAAGATGCGAAGGTTTCCTTATTTGATTAAAATTAAATTTGTTTATAACAAGTTGACATGTTAGTTTACTTGAGTTAGACTCCCATTGCTGTCACACCAACGGCATCGAAGTTCACTAAACACTGTCGAACACGGTATATTGAAAATCCCTCGAAAGGACCCAGATCGACCCGGGCCGGAAATCAACTTTGTTGCAGGAAGTTGCTAAGCAAGTTTCATCCCCGTGACTATGATATAGATCTGAAATTTATTTATTGCGATTGTTTGAAGTTTGACACCAATGGTTTCTCAATTTATAGAAACAAAATGTTCATAAATTTAAGGAAACGGAATATTCATGTCATAAGGTGTGAAGCTGTCTCAAATAAAAATACAATTCTTTGTTTTAGTTACATTTTGTCAATGAATCAGGTAATCTCCTGGTATCGATAGACAGCTTATATTTTTTCCGTGTATATGGGTCATAAAAGTGCGATAAAAGTTCATTTTTGTGTTCGAGATGAATATTTTCCCCTTAACTTCAAATAAACTTTTCAAGTGTTTTTTTTTCAAACTTTTTATGAATATGTAATAATTCAACGAACAAAGATCAATCTTTATTGCATATGAGTGTGTTGAGATACTGTGAAAGATCGAAATGTTATTCACGTAAATATTTATATTAGTAATTGTTATACTATTTCCAATCAACGAATATATAGTGCAAGTTGTCCAATATTTTTTTAAATATTAACTTATACTTTTTACATGTTTCATTTATCCATTGTTCAAGTATAAGCAATTTTGAATGTTTAGACATAATTTCTTCAGAGTTCAGACTTTTCATTTCAAGGTATTTCCTTCAAAAGTTATAATAAACCGCTTCCCTTTGTAAAATCATATATGTTAAATGCTCATCTACGTTTTCTTTTTTTTTTTGAATTCTGAAAATGCTATAACTTCAATAATTTGTTCACTATAAAAAAGTCATTAGAATGAATTGTTCGTCTTTTTGTGCAATACGAAAAGTCGTCCACAGAATTTTCAAATCTTGAAAAAGTGGTCTCAAAAATTTCGAAAATGCTCCAACTTTTTGAATTTTCATCCAAAATGGCCGGCTAACAAACTTGACCTTCAATTTAGGACACTTGAAGAGTACACAAAAGACCAATCCAATATGTCAATTCTTTCGAAAGTTATCGTGCTTACAGACATCGAAATAGATCTATTTCTGATCTTTAAAATCGGCAGAAATAGATCTATTTTTGCCGATTTTAAAAATCATTTTGAATGGAGGTGACTTTTGAGATTGATTGTAAGTAATGTAGATCCTTAAAAATATTTCCACGCCTTTTAAGGAATTTGGAAACATTTTGAAAATTAACAGATCTATCTGATATTAATTTCTAAAAATCTTGATGGAGGCTTCTGAGCGTACTTCAGAAGAAAATAATTCGGCCTAAAATTTGTATTTAGCAGTATTTATTTAGAGTGATAGTTTTTGCTTTCCGTTAGGAAAAAGTTTGAATTTTTATTTAATCCTAATGATCAAGGTCTCATTTTATAGAGCAGAGAATCCTTCAAGGAATAAAATGAGATCTTCAACATGAGGATTAAATAAGAAGTATTAAATAAATAAGAAGAATTAAATAAGAAGTACACTTAAAAGCCTCCGTCCAGATGTTTAGAAATTTATGATAGATTTATTTTTGTTGATTTTATGATTTATTTTTAAAATTGGCGACTTTTAAAATTGATTGTACGTAGTGTACATCCTTAAATCTCTTGAAAAACTTACAACCTGATATGTTTGGACATTTTTAAAATGCCGTGAAATTTTTATGAAATCTGACGGAATCGCTTAAAATACATGAAAATTCTGTAGAGTTCTTCGAAATCTCTTAACATTTGTCGAAATCCTGCGTTCATATTGATAAAATTTTTATTTTCTATACGGATTTTCTTATAATAATTCTCTATAATGATTTTTTAGATTCGCCAAAAAATTATAAGAAATTCATTATAGCAAAATAATTATAGAATATAGACCTGTACTAAGTTTCTTATAATATTTTTTCGTTAGGGGTGATGACAAGGTATTTTAAAAGATTGCATGAGATTGCATAGAGAGTGTACATCAGATTGCAGGAGTAATAAACCTCTCGATGCAGGAGAGTACAAAAATCACTTTTTGTAAGTGTGCTTTCGACAAAGGAAAGAAAATTACACCAAATTTGAGCCAAATTGGTTAACATTTACCCACTTCCCAAACACACTGTAATTTCCGACGGTAGGTCTTACATGAGTTAACCGAAAGGTCTTTACGCTCTAAATTTTGTTGTAGATTTTAAGTCTGGGTAGTTTCCTGAGTATGTTTTGTTACGAGAGTTGAAATCTTACTTTAAGCTGTTTTTTAGGAAACACAATTTTTGAGTTATACAATTGTATTTTTAGTTTTTCGATAAAATGTATACATATCAGCATAGTACAAATTGTATAATGAGATTTATTTAGTAAAATTAGGTTAATTTTTATCATTATTAGTTTGAAAATAACAATATCATGACATTCAGTTTTGAAAATCGAAATGTATTCGGCAGGGTAGCTAGCGTCCAGGAAATCTCTAAAAACCTGGAAAAGTTCTTGCATTTTTTTCGCCTGTAAAAACATGGAAAATCCTTGAATTTTGCCCATGGTTCTGGAATTTGTATTCCCTTAAGGAAAAATAGCTTTTTAAACTTATTCTCTGCTGAACCCTTTTTTGGTAGGTTCATGCATATTCATTCATAACTCCGCCATTGTTCTTTTGACTTCTAATTTTTTGTTTTGTTTCAAAGTAGAAAAACACATATTTCTAACAATAAATTCTTCATTTTATCTCGGTGAAAAATCACGAAGCTACAATCCAAAATATTTTGAAGTTTATCATTTATTTCTGATTTCTTTTAAGCTCCAACCACAATTTAATGAAATTTTTTAATTTAATAACTTTTTGCTGTTAATATATTGAAATTTGGTTCAATTTCGCGTGTGGTGATCTTTTATTGATTAGAATTGGTTGAAATTTGAAATTCAACCTGGAAATCAGGAATTTCATTGGTCAGGAAAAGTAAGGGATTTTGAAAAAATCTCTCAAAAGTCAAGTAATTTCTATATTTAAAATTTGTTTATTCTGCTTATAAAACATTTTGTATTAAAAATTTTACAAAATTCAAATTTTGGTGTTTGAATATTAATGGTCAAGGAAAATCAAAAATTGGTCAAGTAAAAGTTAGGGAATTTTCAAAATAAAACTTGCGGTTACTTTGATATAATATTCTTGTTAGTAATCTATTTGCCTTGTATTTATATATTTTTTCACTTGCTTCCTCCTGACGATTATATTCTTAGTTAAGAATTTCATTATTTGATTGCAAATTCAACAATTTTTTTCAAAAGTCATTCTTTTTGTTTGAAATGTCCACTATTACAATAATCGTTGATATTTCATTTTTTGATAAAAAATTCAATTACCTGTTTGAAGTTTGAACCACATTGTTAAAAAATAATGTTTTTTCGTTAAAGATTTTTCCTTTCAGTTGAAAATTCGTTTTATATTTGGTTCAAAATTGGTTTTTTCAAACTGAAATTCAAGTTGAAGTTTCATCATGTTTGTTAAAAATTCATCTTGTTGCTTGAAAGTTGAACTACTTCGTTGAAAACTTATTTTTTTGGTTGAAACATTCACTTTTTAAATTGAAAATGTAACTATTCTTTTGGTTAAAAGTTTACCTACTCTGTTGAAAACTAATTTTTTTGGTTAAAAAATTCAATGTTCTAACTTACAATGTAATTATTCCATTATTGGTTCAAAATTGTTTGTTTTTTTAATTGTAAAATTCAGCTACTTGTGTAAAGTTGAACCACATTTTTAAAAATTCTTTTTTTGTTGTTGAAGGTTCAGCTGTTTGGTTAAAAATTTAACTATTTCGTTGAATATTCCTTTTTTCACTTTTTAAAATTTATTTTTAATCCGAGAATGTAACTTTTACATTTTGGGTCGTAAATTGGTATTTTGTAGTTGAAACTTCCTCATTTGGTTACAACTGCAACTGTTTGACTGAAAATGAGCTTTTTTGTTGAAAAATCATCTCTTTGGCTGAAAATTTAACTATTTGGTTGATGATTATTTTTTGTGTGCAAATTTATCTTTTTCATTTGAAAATTCAAATTCATTTTCAAAGGTTGAAAATTCAACTATTTTGCTGCAAATTTAATTATTTTATTCAAAATTCGACTTTTTCCTTAAAAATTAAATTTTTTGGTTAAGATTCCTTTTTTCATTTGATATATCTACTATTATATTTTTCGTTAAGAATTTATCTTTTTGTTCGAAAACTTAACTGTTATGCTGAACATTCGTCTATGTGGACAGAAAATTTGTCCTTTTCAGATGAAAATTAATGCTTTTTTATTAAAAATTAAACGGTCTTCTGAAAAGGTTAATTATTTTGTTCAAAATTCTCCAGGTTGAATTTGAAAAGGCGATCATTTGGTTAAACATTCTTCTTTCTAAGTTGAAAATTCAATAATTTGGTTAAAAATTGAACTATTTTGTTAGGAAGTTATATTTTTTTAGTAGAAAATTCAATTCTTTTATCAAAAATACCACCTTTTAGATTGAAAATTCATCTTTTATTGTACAAAAGTCAACTTTCTATAGTGATATATAAATACATTTAAAATTCTTTCGTTCCGTCTATAAAAGGTTCCGTGTAAAAAATATTACAAGATTCAAATCCTGCCCTTTGAATATTAATGGCCAGGAAGAAGAAAAAATTGATCAAGGGGAAATCAGGGAGAAGTCAGGGAATTTTCAAAATGAGGTTTTATGGCGACCCTGTTGTAGCATTTTTTATACGATTTCATATTTTTCACTATCAGAACTGAATACTGAAAGAGTTCACTGAGTTTCGTGAAAATTATTTTATTACTGTGAAAAAGGTACCTGGAAAAATTCATTTTTTTATCCTGGAAAACCTGGAAAAGTCCTGGATGTTTTTTTAAAGAAACGCTAGACACTCTCATTTGTTCTAATTTGAAATCGAATGAACGTTAAAAAATGAAGTATGTTTGCACTTTAATGTACAGGTCACTGATTGTGAGCAAAAAAAAATTCGCGTGTCAGAAATGAAAAATAAAAACCAGGTTTAATATTTAAATTCCCTCCACCTGATATCTTTGATTTTATCCGATTAAGTGTAGTTGGAAACTACCATCGTCAATCGGTCGAAACTGATGAGTTCAAATGTCAAATCCACTCGTCTGAAATATGATAGAATAATTCGGGTCTAAATCGAGATACAAAGCAAACTACGAAAATATAGAGTTGCCTCTAGAAAACCTCTCGTTTCATGTTATAGTCGTTAGTTAATTAAAAAGTAAACACTGACTCTGGAAATGACTATTGTTACTCGTTTTTCTCAAATAAATATTTTTTTCATCTCGACAAGCTTCCAATTTTTAGTTTTCCAATACATCAATAAACTATTTTTAACTTTTGCAACATATTCTGCCTACTGAAATGTTTTCCTGAAAAAGATTTTTGTATGAAAAAAGCGTGTTTTATGTCTCGCGATATTTTCTATTAGTTCAATGTGACAGTTTAATAGTATATGGCTAAAAATAAAAGAATCAACACAATTGGCTTTGATACTTTAATTTTAAGTTCAGACTTGATATGTAAATAATTAAATTTGTATTTCAATGCTTGTAAAAACTATGTAAAGGTGAGTTTAATTTGTATATGTAAATAGTTGTCGATACTTTCAATATATAATAAGACTTATTTTATCTGTTATTTGAAATATAATAAACTAAATATATGGAAAACGTCCAAGTAATCGTTACCTTAGTCACAGTAATCGTGACGCAAATTTTCTTGCTTTTTATCTAATTTTAAATTATTTCAATTTCATTTGACACTATGAAATGCTGAAAATAAGTAGATTTCATCATTAAATGTTACTTCTATTCACTCACATCTATTAAAATAAATCGGTGACCAGGAGACAAAATAGTGAACGAAAAAATGTAATTACGTAGGCTAATATTACTTCTCTACTTTGTATCCATACAAAATTTAAACGATAGAAAGGGTATACGGTGAACAATATTTTTTTGATGTTCATTCATCATTAAATTTGACATTCAAAAACTAATTTTAATACTAAAGCTATAATTAGTAGACTCACTATAAACTTTATTTTCTATCAGTTTGTTTTATTATAAAAATGTATATCGATTGAAAAAATGTTAAATGTGGATTGTATTCTACTTTGGGAAAATGTAATCAGGGACATGGGCCGGGTGACATATTGGCATATTCAAATGATTTTTCTCTCTTACCAGATAAAATTTGAATAATTATTGCACACAATATGATAGAATGAGTCAAGTACTATCCGATTCTATAATCATTTTTTTTTCAGGTGAATCGAAGCCAATAGTTTTCTCGGAACAGGATATTGAATTTTTATTTTCACTCATTATATGGCAATTCGACATCTTATAAAATTGTCTTCAACCTGAGGTTGTTAAAATGTAATCTTCAATGTTTTCAGAATTCTTAAACTCTAAAGGTTTACAATTTCAAATTCCTCAATTTTGAACGGTGAAGATAAAACAGATTTTTTTACGGAAATCTCATTTTTTAGTTTCGAAAAGTCTATCAAATCATTTTGAATGTAATTCGATACTTCAGGATATAATAGATACTTGATGATTATTTTTATCGTCCTTTAAGATTTTAGTATTCCAATTTTCAGCATCAGAAGGTTAAATTCGATAATGTTGAATCCTCAGTCAGGAGCGTTACAAATTTCTAAATGTATAATTTTTTTACGTCTATGTTGTGGATAAAATGAAAATAATTTACAATGTACAGTTTTCAATTTTTCTTTATAATTATAAAATTTTCACGGACATTATATGTCAACTTGTTCAGTTTTGGAAACTACTAATTTGAAATTGCACAATGTTGTAGGCTACTCATTTATATTTGTGCATTCTGATTGTTTGATTATGAGGAATTAAATAAAGATAGAAAATTTGATTTTTTGATGAAAAAAGATGTTAGCTTGTTTTCTTTTAATAGCTTTAGTTTAAGAAATCGACATAACATTAGGATACATAATAATATGTCCATTTTTTAACCTGAATATATTTAAAAGCAAAGATGTAAACTTTTCAAGCTTTGAAAACCGAATAATTATTAAGAAGATTTGGATACAAAACTGTTTAATAATTAATTTTTCAAAACTCCACATTTTCAAACATGAAAATTATGTAAATTGAATATTTCATACTCAAAACTTAAAAAAACGTTAAACTGAAAAATTCCCCTTTTTCATCCAAAGTCAAATGTTAAGAATACAAAATTTGACCTCATTCAACTCACTAACAATGTTTAAAATAAAACATTTCCTCTTGCAATTCAGAAAAAAATTGTCACGCGATAAAAATGTTAAATACAAGGACTGCCCCTCTTCCAATTCAGAAAATAATTGCAAAAAATTCCCCCTTTCCATCTTAGGAAAAATGCGAAAATTGCAGAATTTTCCTCCTTCTAGCTCAATAAAAATGTTGAAAAATACCAAATTTCCGTATTCGAATTCAGAAATAAATTAAAAATGAAACTTTCCTTTTCCAGTTTCGAAACGAAGTAAATACGAAAATTTCATGCTTCACAAATTGATAAAAAAAAATTTCTCTCTTGATTCAGAAAAATATTAAAAATTATGAATTCTTCTCTTCTTAATGTGATATTAAATAGGTGACATTTGAAACGATTGGAAAGGTTTCCTCTTAAAAACATGACAAAAATTATCGTATTAACAGAACTATAAATTACAAAAACACATGATAGTCAAGAAATAATGCCCATTATAGAGCTTCTAATTTTCAATCTTACATTATTAAAAGTTTGATAAATTTATAATTTTCAAAATATTTTTATTTTAAATACTTGATATTTAGAAGTGTTCTTATTCTTTGATTTTGGAGTTAAACATTGAGACAAAAAATTTGTTTTTGTTACTAGAAGCCAACATGAAATATTCTTATTGCAAATTTTACTGCCAAGATGAATCTTTTCGCGCGAATGATAATAGCTATAATTTGATATAATTTGCAATTCGTAAAACAGCAATACATTATTTTTATTTCACATTCATAATTTTATAAAGGTTTTCAAGTTCTACAAAGTCTCTGTCAAACAACCGATATTCTGACATTTTATTTATTAAATCAGTTTAAACCGTTTCAAAAATTTGTTAAACACTTAATATTTGAAACTTTGCTGTTATAGATCTTCAAATTGTTTATGGTTTCAACATTACGAAATGTAAATAAAGGCAGGTAAACAAACGCTTTGCGCGCGCACATCTACACGACGAAAAATGCATATTGAAACTTGGAGTGTCAAAATTTAGATGGTCAGTTTGATCTTCTAGATAGTACCAAGTACCATTCATAATTTTTTCATCATATTCAGGCAGATCATAATTTTATAGTCTGTTTGAATATCCGCAGGTACTTTAGACTTACTATCAGGATAATCAATTCGACACTCTACGATTGTCAATCAGTAGTCAATCTAAGGAACTGTCCCATCGTTAAAGCTCAAATATAATCAGTCTGACCCTCTAGATGTTTAGGCTGACTAGCCATTTTTCACCCGGTTTGGAAAATAATTGGAAAATAATGTTTATTTCCATGATAGAGAGGAAGGCTCTCCTAAAAAAACATTTCTTTGCATTGTCGGAATACCTTAGAAGAAGAAATAACAGATATTTCTCGGAAGGAAATGCAGAAAATATTTAGTAGCTAGCTTTTAACCCGTGCTTGAAAATTCTAAAAATTCTTGTTCGAAAAAAAAGAACTTAACTTTGCAGTTCTTTAGTTTCTTTTCAGGACCACGATCTTTTATCAGTTGCTCTCTGTTTGCAGAAAATCGAAAAACTTCCCGTGCCAATTACTCAGAGGCTATGTGGAGTGTAAATATTTCCCAGTCTCGAGTTGCTGGCCCTGATTTCAAAGTACAGAGATTGCAAAGTTCCAAGATACTCTGACAAGAGTCGAAAGTTCAGTGACCGTTATGCGCGTCTTAAGAGAGAAAAACGCATCAGAAGCTGGGATGAAACTCTTCTATCTGCCCTCGCGATTCTTTTGTGACGCTCGCCGATTATAACGCGACTGAAAAATCCGTTCATTAGATCACGATTTAAAACCTTTGTTTACACAGAAGGATCTTTCAGTCTCGTTACCTACGAAAAAAAGTAACAAGATCAAAATCTAGCAAAGAGGCTTATAACTCGATAAGGGGACTTTTTTTATCGAGAATCAAAAAGAATATCAGAGAAACCTGCATTTCTATTCAGCAGATCTTTTGCTTCTCAGAATTTACACACAATTTCGAATTTTTCTGCTATTGTTTATGGTATAGATATAGATATAGTATAGATCTATAATGCTTTTGTTATAATGAATTTCTTATAATTTTTTTGCAATTGTAGAAAAATCATTATAGAGAATCATTATAAGAAAATCTGTATAGAAATGAAGAATATTAAAATATCGAAAGAGTTGATGCAAAAAACAGGAGACGTACAAACGAATAATTTATTTATTTATTCAACGTAGTATTTTGACAGCTTGAAAAAAATTGTATGGCATTCCATTGAATTTCCATAGATTTTGAGCCCTTTTGTCATATTTCATAAAAAAAATTTAATTGGGGGTAATGATAGTGTTAGGTCGGTAAGACATTGTGGTCAAATTTTTTTTTTTTAATTTCAAAATACTACATCTCAGACAGTTTCAACCGATTTTAATCCAATTTATGGGTGTTATGTAGAATTTATTATCCTTTTTTCTATAAAAATGTTTAAAAAAGTCAAAATTTGAAGTAAAAGAATGCCAACAAATTTTCTATTTTGATTTTTCGTTTCGAGCTGAAGCGTGCACGTCCACTCTCCCGTGCAACGGCTGGGTCAAGATGCATACAGCGAACATAGTCATGGACGTTCAGGAACTGTTTTATAAAACAGTTGAATTTTCAAGAAAATAGATGATTTTCAATAAAATATAGTTCAATTTTCAGCCAAAGAGATGAATCTTCAACCAAAAACATGAATTACTAAGAAAGTAGCATTTTTAATCAAAAGAGATGAAATTTCAAAGCAAAGAGACAAAGCAATTAAAAAAGATTTTTCAGTCAAGAAAGAATAAAAATTTCAACGAAATTATGGAGTTTTTTAACTGTTTTGTAAAAAATTCGGATTTTTAGTTTAAAAATTCCACAATTCCGTTGAATTAGTTTTTCCTTCTTGACTGAAAAATCTTTTTTAGTTGAAAATTTGTCTCTGGTTTGAAAATGCATCTCTTTTGGTTAAAACTGCTACTTTGTTAATCATTTATTTTTTTGTTTCAAGATTCATCTCTTTGGATGAAAATTAAACTATTTTATTAAAAATGACATTTTTGGTTAAAAATTAAACTGTTTTACAAAAGAGTTCATAAACATCTATGACTATATTCGCTGTATGCATCTTAATTAAGCCGGCCGTTGCAAGGGAGAGTGGACGGGCAGGCTTCAACATAAAAGTGCATAACTAGGCAACCAGAAGAAGCTACAAAGTTTTTATTTTTATTTTTAATGAAAGGTACAATCACGAGGAATGATTTGCACAGCAAAAAATAGATAAAAATACAAGCTCAAAACAAAAATAAAAATAAAAAATTTGTCGACATTTTTTTACTTGAAATTTTGACTTTTTTCTCAATTTTTATAGAAAAAAGAGTACTAAATTCTACATAACGCCTATGAATTTGATTAAAATCAGTTAAAAATGTATGAGATGTAGTCTTTTCAACAATTTCAAAGTGATGTAATTCCTACAATTATGAAAATTTTCAAAAATATTTTACAACCTTGATATTCCTGACCTGGAACTTCTCAGGAGGTTTTAAGTTTTTCAAGAGATTTAAAAATATTTTCATCGATTTCAACGATTTCAAGGGATTTTAGGGTATTTTAAGAAATTTCGCAAGATTTAAGGATTGAAAAGGTTGATAGGTATTCAAACGTTTAATTTAATTTGAATGCCAGATAACTTTCATGGATTATAAGCAATTTTGTCAGATTTCATTTAAATTTCAAAGAATTTTTAAGATTTTCTAATAATTTATAAAGATTTTATCGGTTTTCTGGTGATTCAAAATATATTTTGAATAACTTTAATTTAAATTACATTCTAGGGCTTTCCGATGATTTATACCTTTTAAACTAAATTTTTACGTTTTCCAAAGATTTCAAGGGATTCTAAGGGATTTTAAATAATTGTAAGAGAAATAAAAAATATCGAGGAATTGCAAAAAATTCTGTAGGACTACCAAAGATTTCAAGTAATTAATAGCGAATTTTGAAAAATAAATTAAATTAAATTGAATCTCATGGGATTTTTAGCGAATCCAGAGATTTCAAGGGATTTAAACGGAGTTTTTGTAGAGCTTAAATGAATAATTTTAATTTTAATTATATTTGAGGCCTTTTCAATAATTGAATAATTTAGGTTTCAATTTAAAAAATGTCAAATTTAAATTGCTTGAATTGAAAATTATTTGAATACAAATTTTCGCAGTTTTAAAATATTCAATTTTGAACGTTTTTAATCAGAAATAATACAATTTCAATTCTCCTAAATTTTTAATCATCTAATTTTGAACATTCAAATCAGAAAATATTCCATTTTTAATGTTTTTAAATTGTACTATTTTCCAAATTTTAATAAGAAATTTAATAAAATTGTTCAATCTGGAACGCTTTGAATTAGAAATAATACAATTTCCACTCCTTTCTAATGAATTTGTTCAATAATTGTAAAAATATGGGTCTGAAAATTTTCAATTTTGAGAGCTTCTGATTAAGGTTTTTTAAATTATTCAATTTTAAAGGTTTTTATTTAAAAATGACGCAAATGAATATTTTTTCATTCCACTTGAAATATTGTACTTTTTCAAAATTTTACCTGATCTAAAATTTTAGACGTCAAACGCTTCGAATTTGAAATGAATAATTCTTAATTATAGTTTCAAATAATTTTGAATTGGTATTACCTCGGATAATAAATATAAAATAACTAAAATTAAGTACATAGATTCCATATAGTTGAAGAAAAGGACGGAATTCTAAGCCAGCAAAATATGGTAAGATCAGCACTGGGACATGTAAAAAAATGCGTAAATTAAAAACTCTCTAGTCCTGAAAAATTTAATTTTCAGACCCCTTAATGGGGTCATTCGAGTATTACGTAAGCTTTTGTTCGATCATTCTTCACACCTTCCTGACACACGTAAGCTTCTGCAAGCACTTTTACTTCGAATCTCACACTCCCTTGTCTCCATCTTACCTAAGATATTTTCTAAACTCATCCTTTCTTTACTGGAAATTTTTTTTTCTCAAACAGAAAAGTTAATTGACTCAAAGGTAATTGACGATATTAATTTTTCATCATGATTAATATCTGAAGCTCAGGAATTCCCTAAAATAACAAATTACATTGCGGTAACTCTCATTTCGAAAAATTTGAAGTCCAAAAGAAATTTGAAAAAATGCAGCAAGTCACATTTGCGGCAGGTCGTATTTGTAGTCTCTCTCAGTCGGAAAAAATGTGGAGGCGACAACAAATTAGCACAAAGGAGTGGGGGTGATCTAAATTATTTCTGTGACAAATCCCAGCGGTGTCTGACCGCACTTTTGCCAATTTTTTGCAGACTTCAAATTTTTACAAATGAAAAATGCCGCAATGTGACTTGTCGAGAATGTGACTAGCCGCAAGTATGACTGGCTGCATTTCTGTCAATTTTTTGTGGACTTCAAATCTTTCGAAAACAGAGTTGCCGCGATGTGACTTGCTGCATTATTCCATTCTTTTGTGGGCTTTACATTTTTCAAAATGAGAGTTGCCGCGTTGTGACTTGCTGCATTTTTGTCCATTTTTTGTGGACTTCAAATTTTTCAAAAATAGAGTTGCTGTAATGTGACTTGCCGCAATGTAATTCGCCGCCAATGTCACTTGCCGGTGGTTGGCAATGCCTGAACCCCCGTCACCGCACAGTGGTCCAGAAATGGATTTTTGTCGACAAATTCGTCCACAGAATACATTTCTTTACCAATTCAAGATTTTTTATATAAATACCCTGCATTAAATTCCTCACATACGCAATGAAGTCAATCTTTGTGTTTGTTTTTGTGCTTAACAATACTTTAAAAAATACAGCGGCAAAATTGTTCATTTCAGCGGTTTGATTTTTTATCTCTGACGCAATCACTTAATTTATTATTAAAACGGTATTAAAAACAAAAAATTGTCATAATTCGAGAAAATATAAACAACTCATACAGTGGTAAATAATCTATAACATATTGAGTTTCATGGGAAGATCAATTGTCATAGTAGAAAAGTTAATCTTGGGATGGGAATAATTTCTCATAAGTTGTCTTTTTGATAAAAAAAGTGAAAATTTTGGATTGTTTATATAATTTGTCTGATAGTGCCTGTTAGTGAAACACTATAAGCATTATCAGATTTTACGGCAAAAATTACATAGAATCCATGTGTTAAAAATTTTTTTTTTCCACCCTATTTATTATGTGGTATATCTAAATATGTAAGCGTGTGTTCTACCATGTAATTTTTTATTTATACTACATAAGGAAAAGGGTTGAGAAAAAATTTCTCTAAAACATAGAATCTATGCATTTTTTCCCATGGAATCAAATGGTTTCATTGATTTTTTTCGTAACAGAAATTACTGAACAACTTGTTTAAACTATCGAAAATTAACATTTTTTTGTTATAAAAAATTATCTTTCATGAGAAACATTCTTATCCCAACACTAACTTTCCTACTATGTCGATTAGTATGTCCATGAAACTTAATAGTGTGAAACATTGTTTATAACTTTATAAGTAGTTTATAATTTTTCAAGTTTCAACAGTTTTTCGTTACTATTACTATTCTTAAAATAATTTACAACGATTTTAGGATCAAATATTTTTTTTCCATATCAAGCTGATATACTGTTGAATTTTTTAAAATAAATGGTTTATAATGATCAATTACAATTTATAATAGAATATTTGTGATTTGTAAAAGTAGTGTTAGTCACAGAAGCAAAAAAAATCGGCTTTCTTACGTTTCAAAGGAATAAATAAAGAATAATTTTTGTTTCCAAAACTCCTGTTCCATGTGAAAATTTTCTGTACCAAGTCAACTCATTATTATTTACGAAAATCCCCTCTCCTGAAATCTAAATTATAATTCTTTACAGAAGTTCCCTGTTCTCAAGTGAAAATTATCAATATTTACAGAAATTCTCTGTTCAAAAGTCACAATAATAATTCTTTACAGAAATTCCCTGTTCCGAGTTACATTTATTCCAAAAAATTTCCTGTTAGAAGTCATAATTATATTTATTTATAACATTTTCTATTATCATTCAGAAATATGATAAGTCCTTCTTTCTAAAATTGGAAAGAGGAAGTTTTTAATTCCAGCAAATTTTTATTTGCAAAAAAAAAAGGATGATCAAATTCAAGAAAACTTTGATTTGCAATAAGGAATTTTCAAAATATGACGAATTCTGACTTGCAAGAGCAATTTTTTTTGTAAATTCCCTTCAAATCAGAATTGAAATTATTTTCCAAAATTTGCCTTTTCATGTAAAAAATAACACGTTTTAAGACAAAATTATGGTTGTTTGTAATGTGTGTGGGGAAGCCCGAGAGGACCCCCCTGACGCTCAGGCTATAAAGCCAATTGTGCCACACACGTTTTCATTCCTAAGCCAGTACACCGAATCTGGGCACCTTTACTGAATTTAGATCTCGATGCATTACTTTATTTCCAATGTTCTAAGAATATACCTCTCAGGTGCCGGGCGTACCCCTTCGCACAGTTAATGACAAACTCTTTGCACAGGTGAACATGTTCATTCCTAAGGCAGTACACCGAATCTGGGCACCTTCACTGAATTTAGATCTCATTGCATTTCTTTGTTTCCAATGTTCTGAAAATATACCTCTCAGGTGCCGGGCCTACCCCTTCGCACAGTTGATGACGACCTCTTTGCACAGGTGAGGTTAAGATGGGTGGAGCGGTCCTTTTGAGGTCATCAGTTAGATGCACAAATTTAACGCACTTTCCTGGTGTAAAAAAAACGTAATTGGTTTATAATTGTTATAATTTTACATTTTTTTCACTAAGTAGTTAAATGCAAGAGTTTTCTATCAATTGATATTCTCTATGTAATTTCATAAATTATAGTCAACAGCTAGTCAGTTTGTTCAAAGTTAAAAAATAATTTTATTGAATTGTCCATTTTCGTAACTTCATTTTTCAGTAGTTATATCTGTGTTTACATAAAAAGGTACTCTCGCGCCCAAGACGAACCCTTTATGTTTAAAAACGAGTCGCATGGGTATTTTTGAAGTTTGAACTTCGAAAACCCACTTTTCAAGAAAATCGCATCTAAAGTTGTTGAGTGCCATAACCGCAGGTATTATACTTTCTATTCGAATGTGAAATGTACTTACTTCTGTTTGCTTTTAGGGCATATATATAGTTCTAATATGATTCAGTATAGCTACTAGCATCATCCGCAACTCAAACCCAAAAATTAATAATTTTGATGACCACTTGGAAAAAATTGAACATCTCTTCAACTAGAATCAGTCGTAAGAGCCCTTTTAATTCGGTCTTCGTCAATTTGAACACTGAGAAATAGGTCACGCAATAAAATCAATTAAGAGTTTCTCTGATTAACCAGAGAACTTTTTACAATTTCTGCATACCTTCGAATCGTTTAAGTTAATAAAATTACTGGTCACAAATCGTTTTTAAAATTGGTTGGACACAAATAAACAATTTACTGAGAGCAAGTGGTTTTTAATTAAAAAATAAGGAAATAAATTAAATTATTTAGTAGCTCAATTTTTCGTTGCCAGACTGATTGCCAGAAACCATTACTCAATTTATCTAGATTAATCAAAGAATTATTTGCACCCGCAGAATCTGTGAATATTGATCAATTCAATTAAATTTCATATTTATGAAAGGACCCTAAATAAAATTCCTTATACATAGCTATGGTCAGTTTTCATGGCTCAAATTTTCCCTCTTTCCATGTACACTGATCTATATTCCTAACCAATAATTTGCATCGACTTTTTTTATTTTGTGGGAACTGGGAGAGGACGAGTTCCTAGGGAATGGGATGGTTCGAGGCGATAGCGTTGGACCTGGCATGCATAACCGCATACTTTACTGGATTGTCTTTCATGGCGATCCTGGCACAAATTTTGGCCATAATACCGACCTTGGTGCTTTACCGGACCAATCGCTTTGAAATCGTTCTATGATTGTCTGCGCGTGATCTTGAATCACAATTCTGGATGCGTCGCTGCAAGGTAGGTAAATTCCATTTTATTTCTTCCATTCAAGAAGAAAAGTTTTGCGTTTTCTACCAAGAGACAAGATTTTTATATAAATTTAAGTAAAAAGGTGGCAGTGAATTCAATATAAAATCAATCAATTTAAATCTCAGGCACTTTGCACGTGTATCAATGCCGAAGCATGAAAGATTTTTATTGATATAAAGTAATCGAAGCTTCTTCTTATATTTCTGGGTTATTGTCAGTTGCCCGTATTTTTAAGTATTCAAGAGCTACGTGAACAGAAAGTTGTTATAAGGGATAATCTCATTCTAATCAAACTCAAAAACATTCCAAAGGAAAACTCCGTACTGAATTACCTAAAATGCCACATTGAATTTTGGATTCGACATATCGATATTAAGAAAAAATGTATGAAAAAAAGTTGTAGGTCTTGAAAGAATACATATTTTTTGTATTGTGCATTTTTTGCATCCAAATAGTCTAGAACCAAAATGAGCAAAAGACTTTTCTGTATTTCTACGTTGAAGAATGTATCTTTGAACACGAAATTATTTAAAACATCTTAGAACTTGAAATGCATTCCGAGCATTGAGAGTAAATATTGGTAATAGTTTTATGAATAAATTATCACCTAGTACCTAGATAGGTTTACTTTTATCAGTTCTCACGCCTACTTTTCGCATGAATATCAAGCATATCTACAGCTTTGCATATAAACAAATAAGGTTAATAATTTTTTTCAACAATAAATAGACTAGGTCCGAATTACATAAAAACGATAGATTTTTCCAAAAACAAACATATATTGGAAGACGCAGACTAGTGAAGATGCAAACACGTTTTCTTCAACATTTCGGTTCAAGTACAAATGTAGATAGAGCTTTTCTTTAAAAGTACGGCAGTATTTCTGTTGAAATAATATTTGGTTCTGAGGATGTCCATATATTTCTTAAGGGAAGCGCCGATGCATGTATTGACTCACTCTAAAGATAATGTTTTTGAAATAAATAAATACATTGTACATTTTACATTGTAAAGGAAAAAGTAAAAAGAATATTCCTGTCATGAAGTACAGTTTTATCTAATTCATTCTTTCCTTCGAAATATAAAATTTATTTCGAGGATTTTATATGCAAATTTTTAAATCTTTTATTGCTCAAATGATTTGACAAGATGTTGTTATTTTAACAAATTCTATGTTCGGAGACTGTGAAAACTTGGATTAGATTTAGAACTTAATTCGGTACTAAAACAGTTCACGCAACAAAAAAATTGCACTTCAGTTTGATCCGCTAATCTAGTAAAATAAGGTCGATTTATGAATTATAATAGGCTCGAAATGAGAATCATCTGGCAAACTACTTGAGTTCTTCAAATTACTTAAATTTAGAGAATTCCTTGAATTCAGAGAATTCCTTGAATTCAGAGAATTCCTTGAATTCAGAGAATTCCTTGAGTTCAGAGA
>JAABKJ010000150.1:0-58549 GCA_011634705.1 Andricus grossulariae | reverse complement strand
TATACGTTTTAGTTTTTCTCCTTTGCACACTTAGGAAACCATTATTAAAAACATCTAACGATTGTTTAAATCACAATGTAAGAATTACAAAAACATGGTGAACAAATTTATTTTATTTATTATTAAAATCAACACTTTGAGAACTTAAATTTAAAAAGATTTTGAAAAATTTCCTAAAATATCGGAAAAGCATTTAGAAGATTTCAAAACAAAATTTTTCAAGTTTGCAAGATTACGAAATTTCAAAAAAAACACTTGTATAAGTTTGAGAGATATTTAGAAGTTTTTAATGGATAAAAAAATAATTTCAATCAGAACAAAATGTAGATTCTGGAATATTTCAGAACAAAAGATTTAGAAGCTTTTTAAGAATTTTGTAAGGTGTCAAGAGAATAAAAAAATGTTTTTAAAATCTATCGGACATTTTTAAATGATAAGGCATTTTTTTTTAATTTTGCAGAATTTTGTCAAAATTTTAGGAAAGAAAATTCGAATCATTTTAAAAGATATTTAGAAGTTTTTTAAATAATTCTAAAATTATTTAAAAAATGTCAAAAAACTTCAAACAAAATCTAGATTTTTCAAGATTTCGAAATACAATTTTGAAGTTTTTTGAAGCTTTTAAAAGATTTCCACATAATAAAAAAAGTTTCTAAAGATTCCTAGGAACATTTAAATCAATTTTTTATTTTTTTAAATTAGTTTCAAGAGAATATTTAGAAGGATAATAAAATATTACAAAATATTTCCCAAATTGTCAAAAATGAATCCGGAAAATTTTTAAACAATTATGAGAATAAGTTGAATCATTTGAAAAGGTATTTAGGAATTTTTTGAATTTTAAAGAGATTAAAAATATCTTAAAACTTTGAAAGATTTCCGAACATTTATATGTAAAATATTCTTAAATTTTTTCCTAGCGTCATAAAGTCTAACATAACTTTTACACTACTCAAATTTTTCCTACAATTGTGTAAAATACTGCAAAATAAAAAAACATTCTTAGAAAATTTCTAGATACTTTTCTGATATATCTGAAATGTTAAAAAATCTTTTTGAATTTTCTTGAGAAACTTAGGAAAATTATATTTATATAACCTTAAAGCAAATAAACATTTTAACAGATTGTTTATTCCCTCTAAAATAGTATATTATGCAGCAAGGGGGAGAAATTGCACTTTTCATGCCGAGTGTGATGTGTACACTTAGGGTGGTCCAAAAAACGCTTTTAACCATAGACGGCTAGCCCCCCCCCCCAAAAAAAAAAGTTTCCATCACCGGAGAAAAAAAATCCCTAATTTTTTGTTCGAAATTCGAATATTAACACGTGCCACCGGGCACATCAAAATCCCATTTAATTAACAGGGACCCGAAAATAAAAAAACTACATTTTTACGTATTATTGTTACTTTTTACCAATTTCCGTCGCTTTTTCCATACAAATAATTACTAATGGATAATTTGAATATTTCCTATGACTTTTTAAATAATTTTAAATTGTTTTTACACATGTAACTTATTTCAACGATTATTTATTCCCAAGAAATGTAAATAATAATCGCATTTTCTGATTGAAATGTAATAGTTTGTCATTGTTTGGAGTAGTAAAATTTTTTAAAAATATTATGTAATTATTTAAACAATTACTTATTGTTTATTCTCAAAATTTCTAAAAATTGACCCAGAGATGTCCAGTTTTTTCTCAAATTGGTATCCTATGCTACTTTTTGTTGAATAATTATATAATTTTGATACATATCTTTTAATCTTTAATAAAAAGAATATATTAACCATTTTTTAATTGTTTGAACAAATTTTGATTATTTTATATTTATATTAATTAATTTATATTCATATAAGTTTAATTATTTTCGAAATTTTTGTAATTTAAAAGAATTTTCTGGTAATTTTGGAAATTTTGGAAATTTTTGGTAAGGTAAACGTCCCAGTAATCGTGATGCCAATTTTCTTGATTTTGATGTAATTTGGATTAATTGAAATTCAAATTGATACTATGACATTATCAAAAATAAATGGATTCTATCATTAAATGTTACTTGTAATATATTTTTTTAACAACATATTCAAACTATAGCCAAGCTTCAGAATTATTGGGTCCACCACGATTACTGGGACATTTACCTAAATTCTGGAATTTTTGGTAATTTTTGAAATGTTTGGTAATTTTGGAAATTTCTGATAATTTATGGAAATTTATCCATCATATATGGTAAAATTCAGTTACTTTATTATGAACATTTTTCATCATTAGTGAGCGGATTAGAGCTACTGTGAAAACGTCGACTAGACCATCATTTTGTTCTTGATAATTTTGAATTTAAATCTTTTGAAATTAAAAAAAAATGTATGAAATGATTTTGAATTTAAAACGCTCCAATTCAAAATATTTGATAATAGTAAAATTTCGAAAAAGGACGATATTTCGAATGGAATGAAAAGGAATGATCATTTCTGAACAAAAGCGTTTAAAATTGGATGATTTTAAATGGAAAATAATTTTTTAAAGAGAGGCTTGCAAAATTCAAATCTTCAAACTAAAATTTTTGAATTTAAACAATTTCATTTAGAAGGAGTTTAAATTTTGCGATTAAAATTGAAATAGTTGAACTTCAGAAAGTATATAATTGAAAATTTTAAAATTGTTAATTTCCAAACTATTTAAATTTACTTAAATTAATTTGAGTAGTTTAAATTTTGCACTTTAATTGAAATAGTCGAATTTCAAAAAGTATAATTGGTGAATTTATTTTTTGATTTCAGAAAAATTAGTCTGATCAATTTTTATGTTAAATCATAATTTTTTAAATTTAATAAAAATATAGATTTACAGAGTTTTCATTTTTAAATTATTCAATTGCGAATGCTTTTAATTAGAAATCATACAATTTTCATTCCTCTAAATTTTAAATGATTTATTTTTGAAAATTCTAATCGGAAAATATTCCATTTTCAACGTTTTCAAATTGTCCTCTATTGAAAATTTAATCTGAAATTATTCCATTCCGAGATTCGTGAATTCACAATCAAGCTGTTCAATTCTACACGCTTTGAATTAAAAATGAGACAATTTCAACTTCTTCCCAAAGTCCAAATTAAAAAATTTTAGTTTAAAGGTTTTAAATTTTGAAAGCTTCTCTTAAAAATGTTTTCAATTTAAAATCATCCAATTTCAAACGCTTCTGCTCAGAAATGACAGAAGTTAAATTCCTTCTTAATCCATTCAAAATATTGTACTTTTTTTCGAAATTATACCTATTTAAAATAATTTGAATTGGAACGCTTTCAATTCAAAATCATTTAATACATTTTTTTAAATTTAAAACACTTACAGTTCGAAATTATCAAGAAGAAAATAACCCCGGAAGGGAAATAGCTCAATGGTATAATAATAATAAAAAAATAATAATGGTCTCCGCGTGTGAGAGCTGAGTGGCGCTCGGCAGCTAACTTTACAGTGACTCTAATCCGCTCTCTAATCATCATTAACATTTTGATTAACTTCAATAGACTACATCCGTTTAACCAGGCTTTCTAGCATAGAGAGCGAGCCGCTCACCTGCATAATAATATTCCATTACATTTGACACGAGTGACGTCAGAGGTGAATAATGGGCTAGTTTTCTCCCTCTGACCTCACGTTAGTCTGAATACTGCTGCTTCTACCCTCGTTTACAGGGGTAGATGAGATCCATTATATACCTGTGTTATGAAAAGAATTTTATTTTCAGGGGATTAAATTAAAATTAATTAAATTAAATTATTTCTGCAGATTTTTAACTATTTTAAAGACTTAAGAGGATTTCAAAACAGGTTAAAAGATTTCAAGGGATTTCTACGGATTTTAACAGATTTCAAAGATTGTAATGGATTCAAAGTGATTCCAAAGGATTTTCATGAATTTCAATGAAAGTTTAAGCGATTTTATAGGTATTGAAATTCAAAAATTTCTGCTGTGTAAACTTTATTTGTGCAGAATCACTATTTTGGTGTATATATATATATATTGGTGTATATGAGATTATGGGTGATATAAAATAATTTTGTTCTAGTGTCGCTACTTTTTACATTTTGATTCTTTCAATATTTTTCTTTTATTTATTGTATTTGATTTATTTAATTCTATTTCAAATCTATCAAATACATGAGATTTTTAGCAACCTCATGCAAAAATTTTCAGTCACTCATATTCAATCTTTAGCAACCCCAAGAATTCATGCAATCCGAGTAATTAACCACTCGAATAAATACCTTTTTTTAATTCAGTTATTAATAACGTAAATGTTATGCAATAGAGAATTGTCTTTATCATCATTGGTCAGAAAAATCTGGGAGGTCTTTCTTGTCTGGAAAATTTAAATTCTTCAAGTACCACTTGACTCTCGACTTGACTTCTAAATACCAAGTTATGAAAAGAGGGACAGACACTCTTCTTCAAATTCTTCACTGACTTATGGTTTCAATTTAAAAATAATCAAGAATTTCAAGACTCAGCATAAAATATACAGATTTTGAGTAGGATGTCATATCAGGAATAGAGCATATTTGTATATAAACAATAGAATGCAAGAAAAAAGTAGAGAAGGATTTTAAATATGCATACGAGACAAAAATATGCCATGAAGGAAAAAATGTGAAAATGCGAAAAAAAACATAATTGCCACCGGGAATTATTACCTGTAACATAAATAATTATGAACACTAATAAAAGTGGAATATCTCAGTCAATTTATGAGATATCTTAACCAAACTTCGTGGGTATATGGGTAATTATCACATATCCTAATTTTTTTTGATAGGTATAAGTTGGATTTTTTAAGAAGGATTTAAGACTGATTTGCTGCAAAGGATGTTATAGGACTATTTTAGATTACGATAATGATATTAGGGTCAAATAATATTGAGCGATTTTTCTTTTAAGAGAATTTTGTATGTCAATCGGGACACAACAAACGAGTTTGCCAAAGCGTAGGAGTAGTTCATACTAGAAAAGGAACAAATTATTTCATTTCAATCGTTTTTTCAGAAATTAAATATAGTAATTTTCCCTAAAAAAACATTCAAACCACTAACATTGCACATTAACTAACGTTTAATCAATTGATTAAACAACTACACAAAAATTCTTTATTAGTTTTTTTTTTATTATTAAAATCTTTGAAAAACTAACAAAATATAGATAAAATATACAATA
Organism: Andricus grossulariae; assembly: GCA_011634705.1. Taxonomy (NCBI): domain Eukaryota; kingdom Metazoa; phylum Arthropoda; class Insecta; order Hymenoptera; family Cynipidae; genus Andricus; species Andricus grossulariae. Next base: position 53,337 of record JAABKJ010000150.1, on the reverse strand, counting down.
TTTGAAAATACATAGGAGTTCATAATTATCTCTAAATTGATTTTAATGGCAATTATAGTATAAAAAAGTGGGACACGGGTGTTACCGGACACTATACTGAGATCCAACCGTATTTAATATAATTAGGGGAAACGAAATCGAGGTAGATAGAAATAATTTTGAAGTCATAATATTGATAAATGTTGAAATAATAGAGAAATTATTACACAGAAAATTAGAGCAAATTAAAGCCAGGGCAATTACATGCACTTTGATTTTGTTTCACAACTCAATTTAAGCCTTTTTTGACTAAAAAAAATGCTGCGTCTCAATTTTGGGTCATTATCCAACTCAAAATGAGCCCAGCTTTTTTCTGTGTGAGAAGTAAGTTGTAAAAAGATTAATTATGAAACTCTTTTTTAATATTGCTGCTCGTAAAAAAATGCAGAGCGTTTTCTTGAAAAAACAGTCACTTTTTCTCATTATTCATTTCGCACTGGTATCCACCTCGTACTGGTTTCTCCTATACAAAAACTTACATATTTTTAATCAACTTATAAGAAAAATTGATGCTAATAGAAAAATACTGTCTATTTTAAATTGCAAATACATTTATTAATTGAAATTCTTGATATTCTGTAAAATTGGCTCTTAAAAGTATTTGAAATCAAAAATATGTACTTAAAACTTTTTTTATAGTCGAATGTCATCATATTGCAAAAATATTTTTAATCTAGTTTTTTAGAATCTTGAACATCATTTTAGCAGTCGTTTATTATACTTATTATCTATAGTTCATATTGCTGATAGATAAACTCTTCCATAAATAATATTTAGTCTACTTTTAAAATTTTGGTTAAGAATTCATCTCTTTTGGTTAAAAAAAATCTAATATTTTGTTGAAGATTTAATTATTTTGTTGAAAATTAATTTTCTTAAATAAAAATTAAACCAATCCATTTTTGGCTCAAAATAGATAGTTTTTAGTTAAAAATTCAACTATTAAATTTTTCATTGAGAATTTATATTTTTTGGTGATAACTAAACTACATGGTTGACAGTTGAACTGCTCCGATAAGAATTAATTTCTTTGGTTGAAGATTGAACTGTTTTATTGAAAATTCATTTTATTTTAGTAAAAATATAATTTTTACTGGAAAATTGACCCTGAAAGTTGATTGTATTTTTGGTTGAAAATTGATTGTTTTTAGTTGAAAATTCAACTTTGAAAGTTTGAAAGTAAAATCCTTTTTTGAACATTCAATTTTTTTTGTATGTTCCTCTTTTTTGATAGAAAATAAATCTTTTTGATTGCAAATTTATCTGTTTGGTTTAAAGTTGTACTATTTTCTCAAATATTAATTTTATTAGTCGAAGGTTCATCGCTTTAGTTGAAAATTTAACTATTTTGTTAACAATTCATTTTTTGAGTTGAAACTTAAGTTTTTCAACTGCAAATTCAGTTATTACCATTCTTTAATGAAAAGTAACTTTTTTGTTGAAAATTCATATTTTCGTATTGAATATGCAACTGTTTGTAGACAATTTGTCTCTTTGGCTTAAAAATTCAACTATTTTGTTGAAAATTTCTCTTTTTGGGTTTAAAATTTTATTATTATCGCAGAATATTCCACTATTTGGTTGAAAATTAACTATTTGGTAAAAAATTAATTTTTTGGTAGAAAATGAACTTTTCTGTTGAAAAATCATATTTTCGGGTTGAAAATTCAATTGTTTTCTAGCGAATTCAGATTTGTGGTTTGAAAATTCCACAATTTGGTTGACATTTTTTTTCTTTCTTGAAAGAAAAATCTTTCTTGAATTAATGAAAAATTTGTTTTTTTAGGTTCAATTGAACTATTCTTTATTTAAAACTAAGAATTCTTTTGCCTGAAAGTGAACTATTTGGTTGAAGTGTAACCATTTTTTAATGAAGTTTAATACTTTTTCTTTAAAAATTTGACCATTTTGTTGAAAATTCATCTTTCTAGATTTATTGATTTAACTGTTTGTTTGAAAATTCAACTATTTTGTTGAAAATCTAATTATTTCATTAAAAATACAACTATTTTGTTGAAGCTATCTAGTTATTTTGTTAAAAATTCTACTATTCTGTTTAAAATTCTTTTTTTTTTATTCGAAAATTCAACTGTTTTGTTGAAAATTCGTCTTTTTGGATTGAATTTTCATCTTTTTTCGATTTTAAAATTAATTTTTTTTTAGTAGTACAGTTCTTGGCTGAAAATTCATCTTTCTTGGTTGAAAATGTAACTGGCATTTAAAAGATACGTCTTTTTGGCTTAAAGATTCGAATCTAGTCATATAGCCATATCCAATTTTCCTTCAGCTCACCGAAAATATTTCTCATAGAATTTCGAGGAAACTACACAGCCATAAATAATATCCTCAGGAGAGAATTTTACCTCTATAAAACAGTGGGTACCGGAGATAATAGTCTTTTTTCAAAATCACCCCTATAATGCCTATTAAAATTGGTGTTTGGTTTTGATAAACATTCTACAAGACCCGAGCTTACAGAAAAAAAGTACGAATAGTAGAAATTTTATAAACAGAAATCTTTTTGAGAGAAATTTATTTTTCGATCCTTGACTTTTTTTTTAACTACAGTAAAATATTGACTCCTGGACCTAAATTTATTGGTGCTAATAAAATTAAAACTGGAGCAAAATTTTATAACGTGAGTCCCAAAAGTCAGCCAACAATAAATTTCTTTTCTATTCCATTGGTTCAGTTTTCATTTTTCAAATATTGAGGGTAAACTAAACGACTCAAGGGAGCCGTAAAGTAATAAAATTATTTAATAAATAAGCAGGTCAACCCCAAAAGTTATTATTTATGGTCGCTGTATTTCGTAATAATATATCAAGTACAATCGAAGAGTCAACCACTATTTATGAGCTATTGACCCAGTTTTGGTTTTTAAATTGACTAGATCTTATTTAGTTTCCAAAATTCCAGCAAGCAATATATTCTGTTGACTCTGCACGTGAAGAAAGTAAAATCTGAAGGTCCAAGTGTTATACAATTTTCTGAGTATCAATAAATAAAAATTACGATTTACAACTGCTCTAGATTTGAAGAAATATAGAACGAAGAGTGCCCTTCTCGACGTAAAATTCTTCAAGACAATTGAGGGTCCGGATGCAATAATAAGCCAATAACTCGAAAATGCTTAAAAGTATTGTCCAAGCGTCTCGTGATATCCAAATTTTAAAGTTTAAAAATTGAAAATGTTAAAATACTGGTTTGTAGAGAATGACAAAACGGAACTTTTTTCTGTCTGAAGTATTTTTTTCCGATCAACATTTTTAATAATAAAATTAAAAAAGTGAAATAAATTTTTCCCTGAATTCAATTTTTTATTAATCATAAATCGTCATAACTCAGCCAAATATTATTGAAACTTTTTGAAATTTGGTATACACACGCAGTGTACTCTAGTGATGCCTCAAAAATAAAAGAACAAAAATTTAAACCGACTATTAGTTATTAATAATTAATTGTACGTTGAGACCGGTCGGCCATAATTTTTTTTAGATTCGCCGACGAAAATTTTGAAGGAAGTTCAAATTTGAAAAAATTTCCATTATGGAATTTGTTTCTCTCTATTCACGTAAGATTTCTGCAAATTTTTAAATCGATTTATGATACTTTTTTTCGGCGAAACTAAAAAAATATGATTGCCGACCGATCTCAATTTGCAATTATTTATTATTAAGCAATAGTCAGTTTAAATTTGTTTTTTCATTTGTAGGCAAGCCCATATTTTGAAATTTTGAATTTTTTCAACTTTAAAATTTGAATATCACAAGACGCTTGGACAATATATTTTCGCCTTTTCGAGCGCTCGTTGCGTTCTTCTTATTGCATCCGGGCCCTCAATTAAAGGTGAAAGAATACAAGAATGTAATGTAAGTCTCGTCCTTTGTTACTTGCTTCCAGGAAAGTGTAACACGAACGTCGACCCTCAGAGCACTTTACATTTATATTCCATTCAATGCGTTATTATTGTATTTCAGGTTCAGAATTGTGTAAAGTTATTTTATAATTTACAAACTTATAACATGTCTCTCAAACAAACAAAAAAATTAATAGGTTCATCATTAATTGATTTTAAAAAATTGTTCTTGAGTAATTACCGAATTTGTTCTTAAGCGGCGGATATGAGAAAAATTCGGTGAATGATGAATAACTTTTCGGTGAAACAACTCGACGTTTCAAAATAATTAATGAACTGGTAATAAATATGAAAATTTCGGTGTGGTAAAAGTTGAAAATGATAATTACGAATAAATTGAAGAGAAAATATAGGCTAGTGTGATATTTTCTGTGAAAAAATTCAAGACAATTTATATTTCTTCTGAATGAATTTTTATTATTCGTCAACGCCCAACAGTGAGAATAGTAGTTCTAGGTCGTTTAGAATTCCCGAACTCTAAAATTATTTGATCATTATACTTCATCATCATTATTATTCGATCATTATACGATCAAATAATTAATTTATGTTTCACAGTTTCAATAATTGTTTCATTCCATATCTTAAACCTTTTAGAAAGTAGAAGTACAATTTTTGTCCTTTCTAAAAATTATTTTCAATTTTAAAATGTTCAATAATGTTTAAAAACATTCCAATATTAAAACTAAATCTTTTTTTAATTCGCGATTTCAATCTTGCAAATTGTCAATCTTTAATGTTCTAAAAATACATACAGGATGTTTTAATTAGGAATACAAATTTCAGGGTATTTTACGGGTTTTTCCCGGTTTGCAAAAATTTTTCACTGTCATTGAAATGAAGAAATTTCATCTCTTGAAGCGGACATTTTTTTAAATTATATTAAACAAAATTGAACTGCGAATTAATTACATAAAGTGGAACTCTTTTACATTTTGAACTTTTGAACAGCTGAACAATTTTAGATTAAATGCCGTTAAACTGCAAAATTTTTAACTTTTATAAATGGCTCGATGATATGAAATAGCCGTCCGTAGAATTTTTAAATCTTGAAAAAAATTTCCGCGAAAGTGATTTTTCACATAAAAGCAATACCTTCTCATTGAGATGAGGATGTAATAAAAAACTTGTAAATTTTCAAAATCATATCATTTTAAGCAATTTTAAGTCAGAAACATTAAAATTCAAATTATAAGTTTCTTTTTTCAACTCAAAACTTTTAAAATTAGAAGTTCCATTATAGGATTTAAAATTAAATAACAACGTTTGAATATGAATCTATTAATTTTTTTATTTAAAATCCGTAAATTATTCAATTACAGTTGATCAACAATCCAAATGGACGAATTTGTTTTCCAAATAGACGAATTTTCAGCAAAGCAGTTAAATTTTCGATAAAAAATATGCGATTCTAATAACATACTTGAATTTTCTACAAAACAATTCAATTTTCAACAAATAGTTGAATAAATAACCAAATACTTCTATTTTCTATCTGCAAAGATGAATTTTCAACCAAATAGTCGAATTTTCAAACAAAAAAGATTAAACTTCAACCAAAAACAGTTGCAATTGCTAACCAAATATTTGAATTTTCATCAAATAAAAATTAATTCTTGACCAAATAGTTGCATTTACAAACAGACGGTTGATCTTTAAAGCTGAAAAGATGAATTTCTATAAGACAGTTAACTTTTCAACCCGGAAAGTTAAAATAAAAAAGAAAGATGATTTCTCCACAAAAAATGTAATAGTTGATATTTCTACCTAAAAAAATAACAAATTCCTAACAAAATAATTAAATTTTCAACCAGAGTTGAATTTTCAACAAAATAGATGAATTTTTAACCAGATGGTTGAATCTTCAAACTAGAAAGATTATCTCTAAAAAATATAATAGCTGATATTTTAACCAAAAAAGTATGAATGTTCTACAAAAAGAGATGAATTTTCAAATCAAGAAGACGAATTTTTAACCAAGAATGTAGAAGTTAAATTTCCAGTAAAAAGGAATAATTTTCACAAAAAAAACATTTTTTTAACAAAATAGTCAAATTTTCAACTATAAAATATGAATTTTTAGCAAAAAAGAACATTTTTAACGAATCAGTTGCATTTTCAACAATAAAAGGTGGGATTTCAGACCAAGAAGATTAGTTTTCTCGAAAAAAGATAACTTTTTAACTAAAGCTACATTTTCAGTTAAAAAAGTAATAAAGAAAAAAAAAAAATTTCAACGAAACAAATTAACCTTATTCAACCAAAAAAATAATTTGTCAACAAAGCAGTTTAACTTTTATCCAAGAAAATGTATAAGCCAGCTGTGATATAGATTTCGGCTATTTCTACTTTGTTTGCATTTACAATTTTATCTCATCGATGAAGTCAAAATAAAAAATCTCAATAGGTCAATCAAAGAGCTTCTTCTTTTCTTACATGGGCTTTGAATTATGTTAATGAAAAAAGTTTTTCCGGTTAAAACCGATTTTTAAATTATATAAATGACCACAACTTCCGTACTCTTCAATACAATGAATTAATACTATAGGTCAGTCGATTTGTCTTGAATCAATGAATCGTTTCCGTTCTTGCATCATTTTTGAATTTTACAATTGAAAAAAGTTTAGCTTAAACAAATCGATTTTTCAATATTATAAATAACCATAACTTCCTTACTCTCTAATAAAATTTATTAATATCATAAGTCAATCGATTCGTCGCAAATGAACGAATCTTTCCTTTATTCTTACATAAAATTTAAATTATATGAATGAGTAAATTTATGCTACCAAAATCGATTTCTCAAATAATGTAAATAATCATAACTTCCTTACTCTTTAATAAAATATATTAATATTATAGGTCTATCGATTCGCCTTAAACTTAATAATCTTTTATATTCTGGCATCGGCTTTAAATTATATTAATGGAAAAAGTTTTACTATAAAAATCCCCTTTTCAAAATATTATAAAGTGCTAAAAAATGCAATAAATATTATTAGAAATCCTTTGGTCAGTTTTGAGATACTAGTGATATTAGCCCTCCAAAGTCCAAATTTCATCAATTTATCTGCAACCGTCTTCAGGTATCGTGCTCACAAAAAACGTGATATTCACACACATGCATCCACATACGCACAAACATCCGGACAATTGCTCAGAACATTGTATTAGACATTTCTTAAGAAAGGAACGTTCAATTCAACGGACAAAAAATGTTTCTAAATCCAGGAACGACACCAAGGTAATTAAAGAAAGTTTACCAACAATGCACCATGTATTTCCTGCCAAAAATCGTTATCGTTCCCCCAAATTTTCCCAACAGAACCTTGTTTTTCATGAGGTCATTAGCGTCCTAAAAGATCCCCCGTGAGAAACAGACGAAATACACACGAAGACAATCATAAGGAGGTGGAGGCCATTCACTGATCGTTTGTGAAAGGGAAGCTCGAATCAAGTGGCTTAATTGTTTGAAACCGAGACCGCCAAATAACGGTCTCGAAATTACAGGGCACCGCTTCTATTGATTTTCAAACGTTCCTTTGATTTCCCCGGCACTTGTATCCTGAGAGGAACTTTTTCGTTATTTATAAAATCAGGTGGAATAAGTCACGGTCGCGTATCGGCCATTAGATGATTTTTACGCTCAACAAAATAGAAAAATTCACATCCTTGATCAGAGATGACTTTCGGACACTCGGAGAAGCAATTTCATGGATCATGAAGCGCGCGGTTTCATTATTTAGTCCTGATACGATGTCCTCTTCATTTCCTCTTTATAAGAGCGTTTTGCAAAAAAACGGTCACGCCATTGTTAAATTTAAAAGTATTCAGAGGTGAATTAACATTTTCAATTTGAAGTTGACTAAAAAGTTTGGGGCGAGTAAATTGGAACCTTTCAGAGAACTGTTGCTGTTTTCAAAACGCTTAATTTGATTGTGTTTCAGTTTAACAGTTTTAGCTTCAGGGCAAATAGGCGGAATGCGAATCAGACATCAAACGTAGATCACAGTGGATTACATCATAATGATTATGATTTCGATTTGATAATCGAGAATAATATTGTGTGGAAGAGTAGCTTGTTAGCATCCTTGAAACATATCAATAATTTAGAATTGATTGATAGCCTCTTGTTTTTACACTTAAGCAAAATATTTTTGTATATATTATTTTTTACACATTTGTATCTATATGCGGAAAAGATAATTCAAGAATTATTGACTTCGGTCAAAATAAATAACAAATAGTTGTAATTTTCAATCACATGGTTTCATTTTCGACACACAAAGATGAATTTTCAACCAAATAGTTGAATTTTCCAACTTTTTAAACTTTTTTTATTTCAAACGAAATAATTAAAATTTCCAAGAAAATAATTGAGTTTTTAGCCAAAAATTATGAATCTTCAATATCAAAAAAATTATATTTTAACAAAGAAGTTTAACTTTCAACCAAGTAGTTGCAATTTCAATAAAAAAAAAGATTATTTTTTAGTTTAATGTTGAGCTTGTCTAGCGTAAGTTAATTTAGGTTTGTCGATCTCTTGACATTCTTGATTTACGAAATTCTCAACGAAAAATACAATAGTTGATATTTCCACCAAGAAAATATTATTTTTCAAAAAATTCAAATTTAACAAGAGCGAAAAAATTCTCAACGGAAAGTAACGGTTGATATTTCAGCCAAAAATATTTTTATTTTAAATCAAAAACAGTTGAATTCTACAAACAAACAAAAAATAATTTAAAAAAAAAAAAGTTGAATTCCTGACTAAAATAGATTAATTTTTAATCAAACAGTGGTATTTTTAAAAAAGAAAAAACATTGCTACCACATGAGATGATTTTTTTTAAACCAAAAAGACAACTTTTCAACCAAAGAGATGGACCTTCAACTAATGAAATCAATTTTTAACAAAATAGTTAAGCTTTCAACCCATTAGTTGAATTTTCAGTCAAGAAGATTAATTTTCTACCAAAAAAGACGATTTTATAACGAAATACATAGATTTTTAACCAAATTGTTGACTTTTCAACTAAAAACGATCAGCGTTCAACCAATAAAACAATTTACTTAAATTTTCATTTAAAAAATTAGTTTTTAACCAAAAAATAATTAATTTTCAACAAAACAGTCAAATCTTCAACCAATGAAATTATAATGTTTAACAAAGCAGTTGAACTTTCGACAAACAAGTACCAAAAGAGACGACTTTTGAATCAAGTAGCTGATTTTTCAATCAGAAAAGTTGAATTTTCAATAAAAAAAGCTCATTTTCAACCCAGAATGATAAATTTTCTACAAAAAAAAAGACATCTGTAGCAAAATAGTCTAATTTTTTAATTTTTAACCTACAAAGGTGAAATTCCAACCATGAATATTAATTTTCTACCAAAGGATGAATTTTTAACAAAATACACGAATTTTCAATCAAATAGTTGAATTTTCAACAACGAAGAAAGAATAATTTTTAAAATAATAGTTGAATTCTCAAGCAAGTAGATACATTTTCTACAAAAATTTTAATTTACTGAAAACACATAAATAATTAAGATTTGATTGATAGCCTCTTTTTTGCACTTGAGCAAAATATTTTTGAAAATATTCTTTTTTTTATTTCAACATTCTTGTGAATGATAATAATTGTTAACTATTTTATTAATGTATATTTATTATGTACTTTATTATTATTATTATTCGACTTTTCGTTTGAAAATCAACTTTTTCATTTAAAATTCATGTTTTCGGCTTGATAATTCAACATTTTTGATGAATCTTTTTTTTATGGACTGAAAAACCTTTCTTGGTTGAAAATTCAACTCTTTTTGATAAAAAATTCATCTTCTCGTTTTTAAAATTCATCTCTTGTGGTAGAAATGTCATCTGTTGTTGTTAAAAATTCAACTAATTTGTTAAACAAATTGTTTGTTAGATATTATTTTTTTAAACTGAAAATTGAACTAATCCATTTTTGGTTGAAAATTATACTAGTTGGTTAAAAATGAAATTATTTTGTTGAAATGAATCAATCATCCTTTTTTGGAGAAAATTCAACTGATTTGTTTAAAATTCTTTTTAGATTTGAAAAATGCAAATAATTTGGTAAAAAAATCAACGATTTGGTTAAAAATTGAAATGTTTGTTAAAAATCAATATTTTCGGGTTCGAAAATAAACTATGTTTGGTAAAAAATTCGTCTTTTTCGCTGAAAATTGTTTGTTATTAAAAATACAACTGCTTGGTTTAAAATTAATCGGTTTTGGTTGAGGATTCAACTATTTTATTGAAAATTCGTCTTTTTTGGTTGAATTAAACTGTTTTTCATTTAAAAATTAAAATATGTTTTGGTTGAAATATCATATTCAATTTTCATCTTTTTGGTAGGAAATTAATTTCCTTGGTTGAAAATCAATTTATTTGGTTGAAGATTCATCATATTAGTTAAAAATTGTTTGTCTTTTTTTTGTACAAAATTCAACTATTTTTTTGAAAATTCGTTGTTTTTTGTTGAAAATTAATTTTTTTTACTGACAATTTTATAATTGGATTTTTGGTTGAAAATCCATTTCTTTCACTGAAATTTTCAACCGTTTTGTTGAAAATTCGTCTTTTTTGGTTAAATTAAATTGTTTTTCATTTAAAAATTAAAATATGTTTTGGTTGAAATATCAGCTATCATATTTTTCGTTGCTAATTCATAGTTTTTAATTAAAAATTAATTTTTTCAACTGATAATTGAACTATCAAATTTTTTGTTGAAAATAGATCTACGTATTTGAAAGTTCATTTCTTTGGTTGAAAATTGAACTATTTTGTTCAAAATTCGTGCTTTTTGTTTTTTAAAGGTTAATGTTTCGAAATTAAATTTAAACTATTCCACTTTTGATTGAAAACTTTATTTTTAGTTGAAAATTCAGTTATTTGGTTCAAAATTTATGTATATGTTTTGTTGACAATATTCATCTTTTTGGTAGAAAATTAATTTCCTTTGTTGAAAATCAATTTATTTGGTTGAAGATTCATCGTATTAGTTGAAAATTGTTTGTCTTTTTCTTTTGTACAAAATTCAACTATTTTTTTGAAAATTCGTTTCTTTTTTGTTGAAAATTAATTTTTTTACTGACAATTTCATAATTAGATTTTTGGTTGAAAATCCATTCCTTTCACTGAAATTTTCAACCGTTTTGTTGAAAATTCGTCTTTTTTGGTTGAATTAAATTGTTTTCATTTAAAAATTGAAATATGTTTTGTTTGAAATATCAGCTATCATATTTTTCGTTGCTAATTCATAGTTTTTAATTAAAAATTAATTTTTTCATCTGATAATTGAACTATCAAATTTTTTGTCGAAGATTGATCTACGTATTTGAAAGTTCATTTCTTTGGTGGAAAATTGAACTAGTTTGTTCAAAATTCGTGTTTTTTGTTTGTTAAAGATTAATGTTTCGAAATCAAATTTCAAATCAAATCCACTTTTGGTTGACAAATTTATTTTTATTTGAAAATCAATTTTTTCGGTCGAAGATTCATAATTTTAGTTGAAAATTGTGTTTTTTTTTTGTATAAAATTCAATTATTTTGTTGAAAATTCGTTTTTTTCGATTGAAAATTAATTTTTTTACAGATAATTTTAATATTGGATTTTTTGGCTGAAAATCCATTTTATTCGTTGAAATTTTCAACCGTTTTGTTGAAAATGCGATTATTTTTGTGCAAATTAATTTTTCAAGCTGAAAATTGAACTATTCCATTAGTTTCGGATTTCTTTTAGTCGAAAATTTAAGTATTTGATTATGAATTTGTGTGTTTTTTTAATTCAACTTTTATGGTAGAAAGTAATCTCCTTCATTATTAAATGTTCAACTATTTGGTTACAAAATAATTTTTTAGTTGAAGATTAATTATTTCAATTGATTTTCAGTTGAAAACTCTTTTATGTGAAGAGTTTTTTTTATGTGAAGTTTTTCATTTGTTAAAATTGTAAATGATTAAAAAAATCTATAAAGCAATAAATGACGCCTTTCCTTCAAAAGAAAATTCACTTTTATTCTATCAGCTCGAATTTCATGCTGAACTTTCGTCTAAACTGTAAGTTGTAATATCTTCGAATTCAACTTTTCAGTTGGTAAAAATTTTCTTACCCAAGATCTTCAATTTCTAAGTAATGATCCTTTTCTTCTGAAATCTAATACATTGAAAAAAAAACGTTTCAATTATTACACAATAGTAAAACATCTAGATAAAAGTGATCCATTACATTAGACAAAAAGTTGACAAATTTCACATTAGAGAAACAAGTTTTCCAAACAACAAATAACAAAGTGACTCTTCTCGTTTACTATTTCAAACAGCACATATCTCTTGTCTTTATAAGCATCTAACCATTTTCTTAGTATCAACCCAAGTCGTAAAACTATCTTTTTTATTTTCCGTGTCCCTGCGAAAAGAAATAAAAATAAAAATAACAAAAAGCCAGGATGGGATCCACGTCGTCGATTAATCTCGTCAGGGGGATCAGTGTCTCTAGCTAGTGTTTCAAGAGCAAAGATAGCCCATAGCAAGGTCGACACCGGAGGACCCCGCTAGATCTGAAAATGGATAAAGTCTCCCTTTTTACCCGAAAATACCTTTTTTTATTCTCGTCACACTATACGAGTTTTTATATAGCAGGCGACGAGTTTACAAATTTTTATCAGTGATGATCTTTTCCTGAGGGCTCTAAGGTCTAGGGCACGTTTCCCGTGCCTATGATCTACCGGCGATTTCATCGTCTTACCTGCAACCTGGGCCCACTGAACTACAAAAAAGGGAGAATAAATTTTTTTATGTGCATGCGTGTAGTATGAGTATGTTAACCTTCGTTTTATGGTCCACAGCACCTTCTTTTTTCTGGGACCCATGATCATCATACGGAGCTCATGAAAGGCTCTAATAGATTTAACAGTTTCCTTGGAGGCTTACAATGTCCTCTTATCCCTTTATATCCTATTCCATTCAATTTTATTTTTCTTTATACACTCTAATTCTCTAATAGTTCGATAATGTCTTTAATTTTTTTAAATATTCCTAAAAGTTTCTTTAAATGTATTTATCAAAATTATATTTAGCAATTATTAGGTCACTAGGCATAGAAATACAGACATAATAATTGCTAAATATAATTTTCATGTAATTACATTTTTTTTTTGACAAAATAGAACTACGTGACGCTATTTTGAACATTTTTTCCACCCCTAAGATTCTTCGTCATAGATATAGATCATCACATAACGCCAAACCCCCCAGGGTGAGATAAATACGAACATCTTCCACCGTTTTAGGGCTAATTTTTTTATATTTTTTTATTTCACTTGATAAGCGCCTAAACTAAAACTCGAAACATACAAACAAAATAGTTTAACAAAATTCAGAACCCAAAATCATATCAAAATGCGGGGAAAAGGTTTATTTTTCACAAAAATACGGAAATATTATTATTATTAGACGTACCATATTCAATTCAGTATGAAACGCGCGCCTAAGATTTTAAGTCGAAATATATTGCATTTTCAGCCAAAGCAGATAAATTTTTAATCCAAAAAGACGAATTTACAACAAAGGAGTTGAATCTTTGAACGAAAAATGTGAATTTTCAACAAAATAGTTGAATTTTCTACAAAATAAATGAATTTTTTCAAAATAATTAAATTTTCAACAAAATAGTTGTATTTTGTGACCACATAGTTGAAAGTAAAACAGACGGTTTCTCAAGCAAACAGTTGAATTTTCAATCCGAAAAATTGAATTTTCAACAAAAAAGTTCATTTATATCCAAGAACCTTTCTAACAAAATATATGAATTTTTAATCCAAAAAGACAAATATTTTCCAAAGTAGATGCAATTTTCGAAAAAAAAACTATGACTTTTTGACAAAATGGTTTAATTTTCAACAACATAATTAAATTTTCAACAAAATAGTTGAATTTTGGGACCACAAAGTTGAAAGAAAAACAGACGGTTTTTCAAGCAAACAGTTGAATTTTCAATCCAAAATGTTGCATTTTCAACAACAAAGTTCATTCACATCCAAGAACTTTTCTAACAAAAAATATGAATTTTCAATCCAAAAAGACGAATTTTCTCCAAAGCAGATAAATTATCGAACAAAAAATGACTTTTTGACAAAATAGTTGAATTTTCAACAACATAATTAAATTTTCAACAGAATAGTTGAATTTTGTCACCACATAGTTGAAAGCAAAACAGGCGGTTTTTGAAGCAAACAGTTGAATTTTCAATCCGAAAAATTGAATTTTCAATAACAAAGTTCGTTTACATCCAACAACCTTTTTAACAAAAAATATGAATTTTCAATCCAGAAAGACGAATATTCTCCAAAGCAGATGAAATTTTTGAACAAAAAAGATGACTTTTTGACAAAATAGTTGATATTTCAACAAAATAATTAAATTTTCAACAAAATAATTGAATTTTGTGACCCCATGGTTGAAAGAAAAACAGGCGGTTTTTCAAGCAAACAGTTGAATTTTCAAACCAAAATGTTGAATTGTCAACAACAAACTTCATTTACATCCAAGAACTCTTCTAACAAAAAATATGAATTTTCAATCCAAAAAGACGACTTTTTCAAAAGCAGTAGCATTTTCGAACAAAAAAGATGACTTTTTGACAAAATGGTTTAATTTTCAACAACATAATTAAATTTTCAACAAAATAGTTGAATTTTGTCACCACATAGTTGAAAGCAAAACAGACGGTTTCTCAAGCAAGCAGTTGAATTTTCAATCAGAAAAATTGAATTTTCAACAAAAAAGTTCATTTATATCCAAGAACCTTTCTAACAAAATATATGAATTTTCAATCCAGATAGATGAATTTTCTCCAAAGCAGTTGAATTTTCGAACAAACAAGAGGACTTTTTGACAAAATAGTTGATTTTTTAACAAAATAATTAAATTTGCAACAAAATAGTTGAATTTTGTGACCACATAGTTGAAAGAAAAACAGACGATTTTTCAAGCAAACAGTTGAATTTTCAATCCGAAAAATTGAATTTTCAACAACAAAGTTCATTTATATCCAAGAATTTTTCTACCAAAAAATATGAACTTTCAAACCAAAAAGATGAATTTTCTCCAAAGCAGTTGAATTTTCGAACAAAAAGGATGACTTTTTGACAAAATAGTTGATTTTTCAACAAAATAATGCAATTTACAACAAAATATTGGAATTTTATTACCAGTTGAAAGCAAAACAGACGGTTTTTCAAGCAAACAGTTGAATTTTCAATCCGAAAAGCGGCATTTTCAACAAATAAAGTTCATTTATATCCAAGAACTTTTCTGCCAAAAAATATGAATTTTCAATCCAAAAAGACGAATTTTCTCCAAAACAGTTGAATTTTCCAACAAAAAGGATGACTTTTCGACAAAATAGTTGATTTTTCAACAAAATAATTAAATTTTCAACAAAATAGTTGAATTTTGTGACCACATAGTTGAAAGAAAAACAGACGGGTTTTCAA
This sequence comes from Andricus grossulariae, assembly GCA_011634705.1. Taxonomy (NCBI): domain Eukaryota; kingdom Metazoa; phylum Arthropoda; class Insecta; order Hymenoptera; family Cynipidae; genus Andricus; species Andricus grossulariae. The sequence goes on along the minus strand of JAABKJ010000150.1, from coordinate 37,854 downwards.
GCAAACAATGGAATTTTCAATTCGAAAAGTGGCATTTTCAACAAATAAAGTTCATTTTCATCCAAGAAAGATGATTTTTCTACCAAAAAAGAAGAATTTTCAATCCAAAATATGATTTTTTAACAAACAAAAAAAATTGAATTTTCGACCAAAAAAGACGATTTTTCAACGAATTACATAACATTCGCAAGCTTTGTTAAAATTTATCACCAGGGAGCGTACTAAACTTAAATTTCTAACGTAGTTTATAACCATTTTTTTGATAAAGCAACTTTAAAATCCGTCAAAAATTTGCTCTGGACTCTCCTAAATAATTTGTTAAGGTACCTAACTTAGGAGCCGTTCATAAACTACGTTACCAATTTGAGGGGGGGGGGGCGCTAAAAACTACGATTGTAACAGGATAAAATTTCACTATTCCATTTTTAGAAAATTAATCTTTTTTTGTTGAATTCTTTTGCTGAAAATACATTTTTTTCTTTTTGAAGATTCATCATTTTAGTTGAAACTTCATCTCTTTTGTTGAAAATGTAAATATTTGGTTAAAAATTCGTTTTTTTTTGTTGTTGTGAAAATAAATTTTCTCGACTAACAATGTAACTATTCCAGTTGTTGTTGAAAGTTTATATTTTTTATTGAAAATTCATCTTTTTTGGTCAAAATTTATCTTCTTGGTTGAAAATTCATTCTTTTTTATTAATGATGCAACCTTTTGGGTCTAAATTATTTTAGTTTGGTTGAGCATTCAACAATTTAGTAGAAGATTAAGCTATTCGGTTGAGAATTATCTTTTTTGTTAAAAATTAAACCCGTTTTTATGAAACTAACTTTTTGGTAGAAAATAAAGTATTTTTTTAAGTCATATTTCTTGCTTAAAAATTCAACCGCTTTGAAGGTAATTTTTTTTTTTTTATGCTTCAAAATTCAATAATTTTGTTTAATTTTAATGTATTTTGTTGAAAACCCGTGTCCTTTGGTAGAAAATTAATCTTCTTGCTGGACCTAATTGATTAAAAATAAATCTTTTTTTGTTGAAAATTCAACTACAAGGTTGCAAGTTAAACCAGTTTGTTGAAAATTCATACTTTTTTCAAGATTCACCTTCTTAGTTGAAGATTTATTTCCTTTATCTCTTTGGTTGAAAAGGTAACTATTTAGTTGAAAATTCGTTTTTTTTTTTGGTCGAGCATCAACTTTTTTAACTAATAATGTAACTATTCCACTTTTGGTTGAAAATTGATATTTTATTTTATTGAAAATTGTTATTCTTCTTGAAAATTGATATTAGTATTGAAAATTTGATATTTTTATTGAAAATTGATACTTTTATCGAAAATGGATCTTTTCTAATGTTAGATTCCCTCACTTCTTTTGACTGCAGTTTGTTAAAAAAAAATCTCTGAACTGTTTAATAAAAAGAATCGGGAAGATTAAGGTCTTCCGAATTCAACGATACTTTTAATTGATTAGTTTTTTCATACAATTTTTTGTCATAAACTTAATTATTTAACTGCGCTCCCATCATAAAATTGCGCACGTGAAGAGTCAAACGCTTCTTATCTTCATTTGTTCTCAAAATAAAGTATTTGTAATTAAATCCCCGTGAAAAGTAAATTATTAAATATCTCAGAATTTTTAAAAATATATTGCATTAAGGAATGTTACAAGAATAACTGTGAATTTTCTTTAGATTTTTCCTAACGTCTACCGCTTTCTGGGAACAGGTGAAAGTCGACGCTTGAAAAAGAAGGCCGAAAACACCTGTTTTTGGGCTTTTTTTTGCCCTCAAACTTAACTATTGCCGAAAAATTCTAAGGATAAAGTAGATAATATTATTGAATTTGGAAGACTTAAGCTTTTAGATTCTTTTTATTAAAGAATTCAGAGATTTTTTTAGCGAGTTGCAATCAAAAGAAGTTAGGGGCCCCAAATTTAGTTGAAAATTAATGTATTTTGTTACAAATTCATATTTTTTTGGTCAAAAATTAATCTTCTGGGTTGGAAATGCAATTGCTTGGTTCTAAATTAATATTCTTTGGCTGAGGATTCAACAATTTCGTAGAAAATTAAACTACAAATTTGGTTGAGAATTAACTTTTTTGTAAAAATTTATATGTTGGGTTTAAATTTACCAATTTGTCTGAAAATTAAACGATTTTCATGAAAATTTAACTGTTTGGTAGAAAATTAACTTTTTTGTTAAAGAATAAAAATCATATTTTATAATTGGTCCTTTTTGCTTTAAAATTGAACAATTTTGTAGAAAATTTATGTATTTTGTTGGAAATTCGTATTTTTTGTTTAGAAAATTAATGTTTTTGCTGGAAAATTCATCTTTTTCGTTGAAAATTTAACTCTTTAGTTAAAATTTAATTTTTTTAGTTGAAATTTCAACTACTTGGTTGAAAGTTGAACTAGTTTGTTAAAAATTCATATTTTTTCAAGATTCACCTTTTTGGTTTAAAATTGAACTTTTTTGTTGAAAATTCGTTTTATTTTTGGATGAAAGTAATGTTTGTATCTGAAAATTCCACTATTCCGTTTTTGGTTAGAAATTTATCTTTTATGGGTTGAAAATTCAACTATTTCGTAGAAAACTCATGTGTTTTGTTCAAAATTCATGTTTTTTTTTTATAAAAATTAATTTTTCCATCCAAAACTTTCACCATTACTATTCCATTTTTGGTTAAAAATTTATCTTTTATGGGTTGTAAATTCAACAATTTTGCAGACAATTCATGTATTTTGTTGAAAATTCGTGTTTTTTTGGTTGAAAATGTAACTACTTGGTGAAAAATTCATCTTTTTAGTTGAAAATTCAACTATTTGGCAGAAAAGTCATTTTTTGTAATTTCCTGTTTTTGGAATGGAAATGTAACTACTTGGTTAAAAATTCATCTTTTATTGTTGAAAATTCAACTATTTGGCAGAAAAGTCATTTATTTATTTTTTTCTTGTTTTTTGGCTAAAAATGTAACTATTTGGTTAAAAATTCATCTCTTTTAGTTGAAAATTCAAGTTTTTGGTAGAAAATTCATGTATTTTGTTCAAAATTCATGTTTTTTGGTTAAAAATGTAACTATTTGGCAGAAAATTAATTTTTTGTTAATTTCTTGTTTTTTGGTTAAAAATGCATATATTTTAGGTAAAGATGCAAATATTTTATTGAAAGTTGAACTAGTTTGTTAAAACTTCATATTTCCTCAAGATTCACCTCTTTGGTTAAAATTTATCTGTTTTCTTATAAATTTGTGTTTTTTTGGATAAAAATTAATTTTTGTATCCAAAAATTCCAATATTCCATTTTTGGTTAAAAATTTATCTTTTATGGGTTGAAAATTCAACTATTTGGCATAAAATTCATGTATTTTGTTGAAAATTCGTGTTTTTCGGTTGGAAATGTAACTATTGGGTTAAAAATTTATCTTTTTTCGTTGAAGATTCAACTATTTGACAGAAAATTATTTTTTTTTAATTTCTTGTTTTTTGTTTTAAAATGTAACTATTTGGTTGAAAATTCATATTTTTTAGTTGAAAATTCAACTATTTGGCAAAAAATTCATTTATTTTTTTAAATTTCTGTGTAGAAATTTATCTTTCATAAGTTAAAAATTCAACTATTTGGTAGAAAATTCATGTATTTTGTTGAAAATTTGTCTTTTTTAGTTCAAAATCTAACTATTTGGTTATAAATTCATCTTTTTTAGTTGAAAATTCAAATACTTGGTTGAGAGTTGAACTAGTTTAAAAAAATTCATAGTTCCTCAAGATTCACCTCTTTGGTTAAAAATTTATCTTTTTTCATAAATTTTTTTTTCCAATGGAAATTAATTTTTTTATCTGAAAATTTCACTATTCCATTTTTTGTTAGAAATTTATCTTGTATAACTTGAAAATTCAACTATTTGGTAGAAAATTCATGTTGTTTTTTTGAAAAAACATGTTTTTTGGTTGAAAATGTAACTATTTGATAAAAAATGTATCTCTTGTAGGTAAAAATTCAAATACCTTATTGAAAGTTGAACTAGTTTGTTAAAAATTCATATTTCCTCAAGATTCACCTATTTAGTTGAAAATTGTTCTTTTATTGGTTGAAAAATCAACTATATGATAGAAAATTTATACATTTTGTTAAAAAATCGTCTTAGTCTTTTTGTTAGATAAATTTTATTTGAAAGAATTCCTTCCTCCATTCTTACCCTATTTTCGTGAAAAATCACCCTCTTTCTCATGTTTTCATAGAATTTTTGGCTACGTTTTTTATCGGGTTGGTGGGGGGTGGGCTGTAAAGCAAAACTACGGTTTTCATCAAGGGGGATGGAAGTGGGGTTAAAAATAGCCTAAAATTGGTAAGGTAGTTTATGGACGACCCCTTATATCATTCTGAGCACAATTCTCGTAAAACCCCAAGTTATAAAAATTCTAATCTTGAAAAATAATCTCTGGCCAGAGTTCTTATTATGCAAATGCATTCTCAAATTTATTTCCTCTGAAGAAACATGACATTCTCATGCATTTTCCATTGCTTCCCTGCATTTTAATCCGAATCATGCATTCGCTTCTCATCCATAAAGCTAGTTTCATGCATAAATCTTGGACAATCTTGGAGAATACGAGAGAGCGGAAGCAACCCATTAGATTTATGCATTGATCTCGATCAGGCGTGGTCAGAGACGCATTATGAAGAAGCCCCAGAGGAAACATTTTCGAATTTCTTCAACCCCCAGGGCGGAAAGAGAAAATGATCATTCTCTGCTTGAGTTAGAATTACCTTTGGAATCACCTGAGTCCTTTCATGTTTTCACCGTTCACGCAGGGGAAATATTTTGAGGACTAAAGCGCGTAGAGGTAGAAAATAGAAATCTTTAAAAAGGAAGAAGTCATCCAACGCAGTTAGAGTTCTCATTTAGGTCTAGCCACTGGAGAAAATCTTCGGGCTGGGTAACAAAACAGACACTGCCGAGTAATTCATCGACGAGGCGAGTTTCACTTCGAAATTCGAAAGGGGAACCCCTGGACAGAAGGACTTCCAACACTTGTGTTGATTTTTAGACTTAGCACTTCTGCTGTCGGCTACCGTTGAAGTGCTGAGTGCATTCCTCATTTTTTTTTATCATGAGGATGATAACCAAATTAACCCGTGAAGGCTGTTCAGATGAGAGTACTGTTTGTCCTCAAATCTTATGACTTATAGTTTATACAGTTAAAGTATTTTTGAATCATAGAAAGCGCCACTAGGGTGGTCGCCCCCTATCCCGAGATTTAAGAAACCAAATTTAAAAATTGAAAATTCATGTATCAGGTATATAGGGTACTTAATTTCTTTAACAAATTAGACCCCACTTATAATCAGACCTTATTTTGAGTAGATCATGGCTATATTGGTTGTAGGTATCAGCACATGTCAGGATTGTACAAAACTCGATGGATTAAAAGAAATGATGGAGTTCAAGAATTTTGAAAATTTTGTTTATTTGCAGTTTTTGACCTTGAAGGGGCCATGCATAAATTACGTAAAGTTTCTTTTCGGAAATTTTATACCTCCTTTTGTTAGGGTATTTGAATTTTGGCCTCCCCTTCCTAACCACCTATCTAACGTAATTTTTGCCGAATAAATGTTTTTCGTGAAGTTATTCAGGGGTCATCTGAGAATAACTGTTTCAACAACAAATTTAATAGTTGATATTTAAACGAAGAAAATAGTTTCATTTTAAATAAAAAATAAAAGAATTGGACAAAAAAAATACGAATTTTCAATAAAAGGATTGAATGCTCAACCAAGAAAGATTTTTCTGTCAAAAAAGAAATAAAATTTCATAAAAAATGTAGAATTTTCAAGTCAAAGAGACGAGTTAACCACAAAAGAGTTAAATTCTCAATTAAAAAATTTAATTTTCATCTAAAAAAGTACATTTTCAACTAAAACGATTATTTTTCTACTAAAAAAGACGAATACTCAACAAAATACATAAATTTTTAACCAAATAGTTGACGGAATATTGTTCAACAAATTACATGTATTTTGAAGCAAACAATTTAATTTTTCAACTAAAAGATCAATTTTTAACCAAAAATGGAATAGTTAAATTTACATTTTCAAAAATTACTTTTCAACAAAATAAAAGGAATTTTCTACGAAACAGTTGAATTTTTAATCAGAAAGTATGAGGTTTCAACAAAAAAGGTAATTTGTAATCAAATGTTTAAATTTTGAGCTAAAAAAAATTAATTTTTAACCCAAAAAATATTTTTCAGTAAAATATATAAATTTTTAACCAAATAGTCTAATTTTCCACCAAGAAGATTAATTTTTTACTGAAAAAGACGAATTTCCAACGAAATACATAAATTCTTAATTAAATTAGTTATTTTTTAAACAAAAATATTTTTTTTTACAAAAAAATACGATTTTTTAACAAAATACATAAATTTATAAACAAAAAGTTGAATTTTCAACCAAGAAGATTAGTTTTCTACCAAGAAAGAAGAATGTGCAACAAATTACATACATTTTTAAGCAAATATTTCAATTTTTAAGCTAAAAAGATCAATTTTTAACCAAAAATGGAATAGTTGAATTTCCATTTAAAAAAATTTAATTTTCAGTATAAAAAACAAATTTTCTATCAAGCAGTTGAATTTTCAAACCGAAAGTATAAAGTTTCAATAAAAAAATTTAATTTCCAAACAAATAGTTAAATTTTGAGTTCAAAAAATTAGTTTTTAACCCAAAAAGGAAATTTTCAATAAAATACAAAAAATGTTTACCAAACGCTTGAATGTTCATCAAACTACAGAAATTTTCAACCAAACATTAGACTTTTTAAACTAAAAAAAAATCAATTTTTAACCAAAAATGGAATTATTAAATTTTCATTTAGAAAAAATTAATTTTCAATCTCGTAACAAAACATTTTAATTTTCTATCAAACTGTAGAATTTTCATGCCAAAAAGACGAATTACAAAGCAGTTGAATTTCCAATCCGAAAGTATAAAGTTTCAACAGAAAATTTAATTTTCAATCAAATAGTTAAGTTTTGAGTTCGAAAAATTAGTTTTTAACCCAAAAAAGTGAGTTTCAATAAAATGCATAAATTTTTAACTAAATAATGGAATTTTCAAGCACGAAAATTAATTTTCTATAAAAAAAAATGTTCAACAAAGTACATAAATATTAAACTTAACATTTTAATTTTTAAACTAAATAAATTAATTTTAAAAAATGGCCTAGTTAATTATTCATTAAAAAAAATTAATTTTTCATTGAAAAAAAAAATTTGCTACAAAACCGTTGAATTTTCTACCAAAATATCGATCTTTCAAGACAAAAAGACGAATTTTCTATACCGAACTGTTGAATTTTCAATCCAAAAATATTTAATTTCAACAAAAAAGTTAATTTTCAATCGAAAACAAAATTTTCAAAAAAGTACATAAATTTTCATCCAAATAGTTGAATTTTCAACTAAGAAGACGAATTTTCGACAAACTACATAAAAACCAATTAGGTTATTTTTTGATCTGAAAAGATCAATTTTTAACAAAAGAATGAAATTGTGATATTTTCAATAAAAAACATCAATTTTCAATTTAAAATGAAGAACTAATTTCTTACCTCACAATTAAATTATTGTTTACCCAATTGTTGAACTATCAAGACAAAAAGACGAATTTTCTATACAAAACATTTACATTTTCAACCCGAAAATATGGCATTTCAACAAAAAAGTTAATGTTCAACAGAAAAGTTGAATTTTTAAACTAAAAAAAAAATCAATTTTTAACCAAAAATGGAATGGTTAACTTCTCATTAAAAAACATAATTATCAATTTTTAAAACGACTTTTCTGCAAAACGGTTGAATTTTCTACCAAATTGTTTAATTTCCAAGACAAAAAGACGAATTATCTATATAAAACAAAACAAAAAACAGTTGAGCTATCAACTGAAAGTATAAAATTTCAAAAATAAAATTAATTTAAAGAATAAATGTATTTTTGAACCAAACAGTTGAATTTTCAACTAAAATTATGAATCTTTAACCAAAATAATGAACGGCCCCAAATATACATGTGCTTTCAGGTTTTTTATGAATGTGAATGCTATAATTAAAAAACATAAATAAATTGGAATTTATCGCCTTATTATATTCAATTTAAAAAGTACTTTCAAATCATTAGGGGAGCTGCCACACCCTCTTCAACATACATACGTTGAAAAAAATTCACAATGCCCCGTCAGAAATAGTTTCTGGATCCGCCCTTGATTATCACGGTGGGGCTGAACCAAGTTTAAATGAATGTTCCTAGTAAATGGGATTTTTTTATTGTTTTTGATAATATGGCATCCCACGAACATTTTAAGATGAAAATAAAAATAATCAATCGGACGCTTTTTTTTTAAAGTCAAATTATGTATTTAATTACTAAGAAATAAAAAAATTTTCAAGAGATTATATGCTAAATGTTGGGTAACTTTTTTTTAAATAGATTTTTTTATTCCAAATTGTAAATTTTAAGTTTAAATATTGAAGAGTATTCAATTACAAATATTCAAAATTGATGAATTATCCACGGGAAATCTTTAAAATTGAACTACATATAAAAGAAAAAAACAGTTCAAAGATACATGATTTTAAATATAAACATCAAAGAATTAAACAAGTTGACGAATTTTAAATTGTGAGTATCTTCAGAATCGATCACTGCCGATTAAAATTAAAATTAATATTAACATTAAATTAAAATCAAAATGGCATGAAAGCCGATATAGCTTTTTAAATATTTATTTTAATTTAAGATTAATGATCATATTTTATAATAATTTAATTTATAATAGTTCTGATCTTTGAATGCTTTGATTTTGTAATTAAATATTCAATACTTGAATTGAACATGTTTTCAAGTTCGGAAGTTTTCATTTGTTAAATATTATTACCTGCACAAATTTAACAAGGAGCTGCTAGTATTAAAAACATTTTACATACTTTTTTATTTATAATTTCTAAACGAAGTCGTCTAAAATTTAAAAACTCTACTACATCGTGCTTTGATACAAGAATCTTTACTAAAACAATTTTAGAAACAATTTATTATTCAAAGGAAAAGTGGTAAATGACTGGGACCTAAATTATTAATAAAATTTTAGCAATCACCCATATACATTTGTTTATATTTGAGCACCGTGCAAAGAAAAAAAGACGCGCGCGTGACTTCTATATTATTATTGTAAACCTCAAACCTGTATCCTAAATTTTGTTTATTCATCGGAGTTCATTCAACCAAAAACCAACAGTTGTTATTTTATATTAGTCATCTTATCCCACTCGTCTGCTCAATGTTTTCATACCTTATTTTTACACAAGAAGCATTTTTAATAACAATATTATTTCGCCCGCATTGGTTAGGTTAGCATCTTAACGAATGAGGAGAGTCGGAGAATTCTTTTGTATCTTGAGATTTTTTTAAAAGAATCATTTGTAAGGGGCCGTCCATAAACTATGACAACTATGTTACTACCTCACCAATTTGAGGGTGGCAGTGGAAGTAAAGTCACGAACTTAAATAACGTTTAGTAAGTTCCCTGATGATAAATTTTATAAAAAAATTCGAATTTTTCGAAAAATATCGCTGTAATGGTACAGTTCAATAATAACTTTATAAGTTTGAAAATCCCTGTCATATTTCAGACTTCACACTCCTTCCCCTCTAAATTCGAACTGAGGTAATAGAACACAATAAGAAAATCCAACTATTTTTGGTTGAAATTTATTTATTTTTTGTTGAAAAGTCTAGTTATTATATTTTTGATTCGGAATTCATCTCGTTTGGTCAGCAATTCAACTATTTGTTTGGAAATTTAATTATTTTGTTGAAAATGCAATTATTTGTTCGAAAGTCTTCTTTTTTAGTAAAAAATTTAACTGCTTGGTTGAAAATTGAAGTAATTTCTTAAAAATTCATTTTAGTTGTTGAAAATTCATCCCTTTGGTTAAATATTCAACTGTTTTGCTGAAAATTCATTTTCTTTGCAACAAACTAATTTGTAAAAAATGCATTGCGTTTGGCTGAGATTCATAATTTTAGTTGTACATTCAATTAATTTATTGTAAATTAACTATTTTGTTTGACAAGTCGTCTTCTTTGCTTAAAAATGCGACAACTTGGTGGAAAATTTAACTATTTGGTTGAAAATTAAACTGTCTATTTAAAAATTTACCTGCTTGGTTGAAAATTAAAATATTTATTGAAAATTCAACTATTTGGTAGAAAATGGAATTTTCTTTCAAAACATTATATTTACGGGTTCAAAATTCAATTTTTTGTAGATAATTCCTCTTTTTGGCTTCAAGATTCAACAAATTTGTTGAAAATTCTCGTATTTGGGTGAAAATTCGTCTTATCTGGTAGAACATTAATCTACTTCGTGAAAAAATATTTTTTCCATTGAAGATTTATCTTTTTGATTGGAAATTTAAATATTTTGTTGAAAATTCGCTTCATTTTCGATGAAAAATGAATTTTTTAAATGCAAAATTAACTATTCCTTTTTTGGTTAAAAATTTATCTTTTTTGTTTAGAAATTCATTTAATTTGTTCAAAAATCGTATTATTTGTTTGAAAGTTGATTTCTTGGTTAAGGAATTATATTTTTGTTTGAAAATTCAACTAATTGGTTGTATATTGAACTCTTTTTTTTTTAATTGATTGCTTTAGAAAGATTGATTATTTTAGTCAAAAAATCATCTCTTTGGTGGAAAATTCAACTGTTTTGTTGAAAATTAATTTTTTTGATTGACAATTAATTTTTGTAACTGAAAATGTAACTATGTTTATTTTTTGTTTGAAAATTGATATTTTCATTTGAAAATTGATCACGTTTGGTTGAAAATTCAACTATTTGGTTGAAAATAAAACTATCTATTTGAAAATTTGACTATTTAGCTAGAAATTTAACTATTTATTGAAAATTGAACTATTTGATAGGTAATTAGCTTTTCTGTTTAAAAATTATATTTACGGGTTCAAAATTCAAATGTTTTCAGATAGTTAGTCTTCTTGGCTTGAAGATTCAACAATTTTGTTGAACTTTCGTCTTGTTTAATAGAACAATTATCTTCTTCATGGAAAATTAATCTTTTTTCGGTTGAAAATTTCACTATTTGCTTAAAAATTCGCTTTTTTTTTTTAATTCAACCGTTTTGCAGAATTATCGTCTTTCCGGTTATAAATACAACAATTTGATAGAAAATTAAACTATTTGATTAAAAATTAGGTTATTTTTACTGAAAGTTTACTATTTTGTTATAAAATTGAACTATTTAGTTGAAAATTGATTAATTTACTAATAATTTAAATGTTTCGTGGAAAAATGAACTTTTTTGTTGCAAAATCATAGTAGGGGTTCAAAGTTCAACTTTTTTGTAGATAATTCTTCGTTCTGGCTTCAAGATTCAACAATATTATTGTAAATTCATGTATTTTGTTGAACATTCATCTTTAGGCAGCAAATTCATTTTTTATGGTAGAAAAGTCATCTTTCTTGATTGAAAATTAACTTTTTTGTTGAAAATTTTGGGGTCCTCTAAAGAGTTTTTTTGTTTTGAAAACTTAACTATTGAATTGAAAGTGCAATTGTTTTTGGTACAATTTAAATTATTTCTGTTTGAAAATTCAATTGTTTATTTGAATTTAGTTATTTGTATATTAGTCTTTTTTTCATTTTTAGGCAATAGCCGTAATTTGCATTCAATTTGAGTATACAAAAGCTCATTTTATTCCCTGAAAGGTTCTTTAGTTTAGAGTGTTTAGATGATTATGACTATCTTAAAAAAATTGAAGGAACTGTGTAGGAATTTTAGAACCAAGAAGAATAATTTTCTACCAATAGGCGAATTTTCAACAAAATACATGAATTTTGAACCTGGAAAGACCAACAAATAGTTCAACTTCCAACTCAGCAGTAAACAGGGTCTTGGACCAAATAGTTGAATTTTGAACTAAAAGAGATAAATTTTGACCAAGAAATGGAATAGTTAAATTTTCAATTAAAAAAATTAATTTTAAACCAAAAATAATACGAATTTTCAACAAAATAGTTGAATTTTCAACCAAAGAGATCGTCAGCCAAAAAAATGATTTTTTCCAAAGTGATTGAACTTAAATTTAGTAGGTAGTTAAATTGTTGACCAACAGTGATAACTTTTCAACAAAATAGTTCCATTTTAAAGAAAATAATTAAATTTTCAAATAAACAGTAGCATTTTTAAACCAACTATAAAAATCCAAACCAAAATATAAAGGTAGACTTCCTAACAAAATAAAATTAACTTTTAGCCAAGAATAGTTGGATTTGATTATTGGGTTTTATTGATCAGTTCAAATTTAAGTGAAAACCTGAGAAAAAGGGGAAGTTTCTTGAAAATGGGGGGGAAAAATAAGAATATATTAAAAGTGGGGAAAAGAGTTTATGATAGGCCCTTAATCTGCTAAGTTAATCTGCTGTCTAATCTAAGTTAATCTTTAAATTATATCAATGTTCTCAACTGAAAAAAAAACATGTCTAGAAAATGTAATTAAAAGTATTCTTATACTGGTATAAAATCGTTTTAACTCATGATTTATTGTTCGATGAGCGGTTATATAAAATACATTTATATTTCGTATTTAAAAATAGGAGAAGGGTCACCTTCAATGTCACATGACATTTTGAGAAGGGGTTTACCGAAATGTCACAAATTATCACAAGAGGGAAGGGTGAGTCAAAAATAACTGGAAATAGAATCACGTAATATGTGGACGCTCCCTAAACAATTATTATGACCTCAACGAGTTTTTTTATAACTTTCGATTTGGTTTCTGTTCTAAAATTTGTTGCAATACTCCATGGGACTTTTTTTTATTAATTTTATAAATAAAATTAAAGATTAAGTTGTTTGCGGCTTTTTGCGACCTTCTATAATAATACTAGTTTTTAGTTTGGGGGATTTAGGGTCCGTAAATGATGAAGAAGATTTAAATTTCCATCAGACATTTTGGCTCCATATGCGGGTGATTTATTTATTTATTCCATATCAGTGATTTATTCTACAAACTAATATATTTGTTATAAATTTTTGGTACATTTTAAAGAGCGTTTTACCGTAAAACAATTTTTTTGCGTGAACTTTTTTTAAAATAAAATATAATAACCATCTTTTAATATTTTTCCAATGCGTATTCACCTATAATCAGTGTCTAACAATGTTAATTTGAATCCTCAAGTTAGTATTTTAATATCAAACTAAAACATTATTGCACTACTCTCTAAATCTGAATTAGTATTAGTAGAAAACTACTGGCTACTATTTTAAACGGTAGTTTGAAGTAAATTAAAAAACTTATTTTATAATGAAGAGAATATTATTAAAATACATTATTCTATGAATTTGAATAATAATTCAAACCGTTTCAAATTCCTAAAGTTTGTATTACAAATATTCCATTTTAAACAAGATAGGTGAATTTTTAATCAAATAGTTGAATTTTAAACTAAAAAATATCAGTATTCAACCAAAAATGGAATAGTCAAATTTTCAGTTAATAAATTAATTTTACAGAGAAAAACAACAAATTTTAATCTAAAATGATAAATCTAACTGAAATAGATGAATTATAATCCAAAAGGATGCATGTATAACAAAAGAATAACTTTCAACCGAGTAGTTTTTATCTTCAATCCAAAAGATGAAATGTCAACTAAAATGATGAATACTTAACTGGAATATTTAAATTTTCAACCAAAAAGATAATGTTTCAAACAAGAAGGTTAATTGTGAAACATAGAGAACAATTTTCTACAAAAAAATACGTTTTTTCAAGAAAAGAGATGAATTTTCAACTAAAAAAGATAAACTTTCAAGCAAATAGTTTGATTTTCAGTTAAAAAAATTAATTTTCAACAAAAAAATGTCCTAAAATAAAAGACAAATAAATTTTCAGCCAAAGCGATACATTTTTTAATAAAATGATGAGTCTTTTACTGGGGTAGATGGATCTTCAACTGGAGTAGATACATTTTAAGTCAAATAGATGAATTTTTAACAAAACAGGTTATCTTTCAACCAAGTAGTTGTATTTTCAACCAAAAAGATGAATTTCCAAACAAGAAAATTAATTTTTATACAAAAAGTTTACTTTTCTACCAAAAAAAGACGATTTTGCAACGAAATACATGAATTTTTAACGAAATAAAAAAATCAATTTGCAACCATGCTTATACATTTTCAACTAAAATGATGAATCATTAACTGGAATGGTTTAATTTTCAACTAAAAATGATAATTTTTCAACCTGAAATTGGATGGTACAATTTTTAATATTTTATTATTTCCAATTAAAGAGAAAATTTTTTAACTACAATGTTAGAATATTCAATTGAAATATTACATTTTCAGTTAAAAAAAAATTCAGTTGAAGAAAAAACGAATTTTCAACAAAATAGCTCACTTTGCAACCAAAGAGATAAATTTTTAATGTAAATGATGATTTTTGCACCAAGAAAAATTAATGCTTAACGAAAGAGTTTAACTTTCAACTCAAAAAATTATATTTGTATTCCAAAAAAGATGAATTCTAAACGAAAAATCAAGTAGTTGTTATCCCAACAAAAAAAAAACTACTTTTCGACATGAGTTTAATTTTCAACTTAAAAAGATTTTTCAGTCGTCAAGGTAGAGAAACAATTGCAAACAAGCTGTTGAATGTTTAAGCAAAGAAATGAATAATTGATTTTTCAACTAAAAAGCATCAGTTATCAAACATAATAGTTCAATTTTCACTTTAAAAAATGAAATAAACTAAATTAAAATTCTCGCGCTTTAAAGTATGTAGATACTTTTATTTCAACTTATCCGAAGTTTACCAATACGGTGGTTCAAAAAAGGCTTTTTTGAAGATAAAAGAGTTTTTAATTCTGTTTAAAATTTAGGTTAAATAATCATTTTTATCGTTTAGGAAAATTATATCTGATGATCATAAGTGCTGCCTCAAAAGTGATAAGTTTGAAACATGAAAAAAGACTTAAAAATCATCGACACAATGAATTTATGACAACCCAATTTTTTTTTACTCTGAACAAATGAATAAAATTGTAATAAAAATCTCATTTTATTTTCTATCAAAGATTTCATACAATAATGATAATTTTAATATTTTAATTTCTGAGGACGCTATTATTCTACCTGATTTCACGAGTTGACATTTTGGCCGCACTGAAAAAATAGATGGTGTATTGCAGCGCAGCGGATCCCAATACCGTTTCAGTTTTAAATATTGCATTATTCATACACAATTATTATTAATATAACTATATAAACTTGGTATATAAATTATGAAAACATTATCGTTTCTCAATTAAAACTCACAAACCAGCAGAAAGTTTTCAAAAATATATAAAATTATGTTTCCATAGCAATTCATTGCTACTCATTGAATTAGTAAGGCGGCACTACTAAGCAGATTAGTAGAATACCCTTACTAATTCATTTAGTAGCCTAAATCTTACCATTTCATTTAGTAGAAACTGATAAAATTACTTATTTAACAGTCAGATACAGTGCTACTCATTGCAATAGTAAAATTTCTACTAATTCGGATTTAGAGAGTACGCATATTCATAGAATAATAATTTTCATTACACACTTTGAGCATAAGAGAGAATAAAATGGAGGCAGACAATTACGAATGGCAACCTGTTTCTGAAGTTTTCCTCAACTTTTTAGTGTCTTTATATTCTCTGCCCCCCCCCCTTCTCTATAAGCAAAAACGTCTAATAGAAATCTAAATCTTCTTCATCATTTATGGACCCCAAAGCTGCAAAACCAAAAAATAGTATCGAAGATTAAGTAATTTTGAGCTTGACGGTACACCTAGATCCTAGAACAGCCTTAAATGTTTTTTTGGGCACATAGGCATGCATGCATCTGAGACACCATATGCATAAGTTTGGTTTCAAATCAGAATTTGGAGGCTGCAAGTGCTGCAAGTCATCAAAACCGGACGTGTCTCTGACGACTTGTCAGTCCTTCGAAATTTGAGTTTCGAGATAATACTGGGCGACGAGCGCGCGCTCAAAGCAACATGTGTTTCTCCTCTTCCCTATATTTTGCCCTCTTCCACCAAAAACAATATTAACTTCTTCATTCTTCTAATTCCAGAGAGTCAGAGTTTAAGAAAATAAACGAGAAAAGCTCTTCTTTCTTTAATAGCAGCTTAACTTTTTTACTCATTTTTTCTTGCAAGGAAAACGTGGGAGGGCCAACGAAGAATTGATTACTTTTTTAAACACTCGAGAAGCTGATGACATGCTTTTCAACTACCATTAGTAAATAAGAAACGAATATATAAATGGACAGTATTATTCTGCTCTTTCTTGTGGTATACATTGTTTTTCTTACAAAAATGTTGAATCAATCATAATTTTAATTTAAAATAGTACTACTGTTTATAATTTCATTAACAGAGAGAAACTCTCTGTTCATCAATGAGAAAATACTTTATTGTTCTGTATTTAATGCACATTTTTAATGCAACTACTGTCCATCCGAAAAGTTTAGGCAGCTCGATTTTTGTGCAGATTTTCATGAAAATCTCAGCAAAAGAAAATTCTAAAAATATGAGACAACATGCATGTTGCAGGTGAAGGTTTTGCCAATACTAATACCAAGTTTCAAAATTTTCAGATAATTAGCGATTTTTTCCGGGCGAATGAAAGGTGAAAAAGCATAATAATCCTATGATCATTTCAGAATACTCAACTTTGAATGGCTGTAAGTCACTGAAAAAAAATATGAACAATCTGCCAAAAATTTATGTGTTTCGGTGATTCTTTCTGTGCCCGGTGGTGATATTTAGAGTCAGAAATAATTATTTCCTAATAAGTTATTGACAAAAGAGTGGGGAGGTTTTATCTCCGGAACTAAGGAACGTACAGAAATGATTCTTGAAAAAAATTACACATTTTTGGCTTCTGGCAATGTTGTGCGTATTATCAATGAGAAAAAAGTTGCACTTCAATGTCTAAAAAATTATTTTCTTCTTTGAAAAATACAAAAGGCTTAACGTTAATCGAGGCTACCGCACACTCAGCGTGGGACCTTTCAGGCGCTACTGCTACACGTGCAACACAACCTTCTCTCACACTCACACAGTTACACAGCCTCTAAGCCCTGATGCAAAAGAAAGGGCTGCGGTTGCCTCGATTATCATAAAGTCTTTTGTATTTTTCCAATGAGAAAATAATTTTTTAAACATTCAAGTGCAACTTTTTGCTCATTGGTAATACGAACAACATTGTCAGAAGCCAAAAATGTGTAATTTACTTCAAGAATCATTTCTGTACGTTCCTTAGTTCCGGAGATGACACCTTCCCACACTTTTGCCAATAACTTATTAACAAATAATTATTTCTGACTCTAAATATCACCACTGGGCACAGAAAGAATCAAAGAACCCCATATATGTTCGACAGATTTTTCATAATTTTTTTCAGTAACTAACAGCCATTCAAAGTTGAGTATTCACAAAAATCGAGCTGCCTAAACTTTTTGGACGGATAGTAGGACGCACGACTGTTGGTTCTCGCGCTTCGCGCTCGATATTGTATTTACCTCGCGCCACGCGCTCGGTCATTGTATTTTCCACACATATGTGCACAGGCCTTTTAAAATTAAAGGTCAAAGCGTTAACAACTGTAATTTTATGATTGTGAATTCTCTTTTGTTAAAGCTCTAGCGGCTTTAACGGACACATTCTTATCACGTATCTCGTGCTTCGCACTCTACTTTGCCTAAAATGTGAACTTTTCTACATTATGTTCAACACTATTATATCTAATGTATACTATATTTATTTATGTACCTCGATCTGGTACTGCGTATTCAGATATTGCAAAATAATGTACAAATTTTATTTTTCATGATGAATTTAATATTTTCTCCTTACTTTGCACTAATTTTTATTTTCAGCTGCCCTGAAAATGCGCCTAGTTTGAGCGCGAAAATCAAAAACTGTGATTCAAACCCCCCATAAACGACAATCATAAAGTGAAATTAAACATGTTTTTTTCACGTCGATACTCGCGCTTCGCGCTCAACAGATAGGTTATGCAGACGACTGCTTTTGAAAAATAAAACCATGTAAACAAAATGAAACGGAACATTTTGTTTCCAAATTTGAAAATTCTCTTACTTTTTGAATTTTAATCGAATCAAACAATTTTATTAGGAGAGTTTCGAAATATATTTCATATCAAGTAAAAATTTTGATTCAAATTTTTTAATCTATCAGAATCAAAAAAAAAATTTTCTATTTTTTTGGAAATTTTCAAAATGTTGAAAAGTATATAACTTTGTGAATTTTTATCGAAATAAAAAATTTCATTATGATAATTTTCCAGACTCTCTCCCATCTAAGAAAATTTCTGAAGCTTGAAAAATAATTTTTTTCCTAATTTTGAAAATGCTCTCAAATTTTTAATTTTCGTTGGAAATATCTTGTTAACGAATTTAACCTTCATTTTAAGACCCTTAAAAAGTTTATCAAAGGCTGACTGGATGCGACAAATCCTTTAAAAGTAGCGTGGCCACAACATTCAGGTAACTATACATCCATATGCAGAATACATACATACATACATACAGACGCCGACAACATTTTATGATTTTCGGACTCTGTGAGTGCCGAAACGTAAATATCCGTTAAACTTTCACGAATGAGAATGTAAAAATCATGATAAATCATTTATATAAATTAAATAAGAAATTAATTATTAATATCATCATTATTAATAACAATTTAAAGAAATTTTATTTATTTTATGATTAACATTTTTTCAATTTGGATGATTTGGAATTAAAAGCTTAACATTTATTCTTTAAAATCATATGAAGATTTAAGAATTTTTATTTTTTCATCTTCGAAATTGAAGAATTTTCAATTTAAAATCTTTAACATTCAAGTATTTTAAAAAACTTTCAAAATTACCTACCTTTAAACTATAAATCTTGAAAATTGAATAATTTGCAATTCTATATTTTCAAAATTCAAGAATTTTCACTGATAATTCTTCAAAATATAAAAACTTTGAATTGTAAAGTTTAAAATTGAAGAGTTTCTAATTTTTAAAATTACAATTGAAAATTATGCAAGTTTTGCAATTGAAAATTCTGCAAATTTTATCATTAAAATTTAAAATATCTTCTATTTGGATGATTTGGAATTGAAAGCTTTTTTTATTTTTTCAACTTCAAAATTTAAGATTTTTCAACTTTCAATCTTTAAAATTGAACTATAACAAAAAAAAACGTTCAAAATTACATACCTTTAAAATATAAATCTTGTAAATTGAATAATTTGCAGTTATATATTTTCAAAATTTAAGAATTTTCATTGGTCACTCTTCAAATTTTAAAAACTTTGAATTATAAACGTCTAAAACTGAAAAGTTTTCAATTTTTAAAAATTACAATTGAAAATTATGCAAGTTTTGCCATTGAAAATTTTGTAAGTTTTATTATTAAAATTTAAAACATCCTCTATTTGAATGATTTGGTATTGAAAGCTTTTTTTATTTTTGGCATTTTTGCATCTTCAAAATTAAAGAGTTTTCAACTTTTAATCTTTAAAATTTAACTATAACAAAAAAACATTCAAAATTACATACCTTTAGAATATAAATCTTGAAAATTGAATAATTTGCAATTTTATGTTTTCAAAATTCATGAATTTCCATTGGTAACCCTTCCAAATTCAAAAACTTTTAATTGTATGTAAATATTTGAAATTAAAGAGTTTTTAATTTTGATTTGTAAGTTTTACAATTTAAAATTGTATCAATTTTATGATTTACATTCGAAGTTTCTTCAATTTGGATCATTTAGAATTTAAAAGTTATCTTTTGATCTTCAAAATTATAAAAATTTACGAATTTTCATTTATACATCTTTAAAATTAAAGAGTTTCCAATTGTAACTCTTTAAAATTGTAGAATTTTGCATTGTTAATCTTTAAAATTAAAGAGTTTTCAATTTTGACAATTTTCAATTAAGAATTAAGCAAGTTTTAAGTTTTTCATTTCGAAATGCTGTAATTTCTATGCTTTACATTTGAAATTTCTTCAATTTGGAAGATTTACGATTAAAAATTTGACTTTTGATTTCCAAAATAATCAAAATTTAAGAACTTTCATTTATATTTCTTGAAATAAGTCTTGAAAATTGAATAATTTACAATTCTATATTTTTAAAAACAAATAATTTTCAATTGTCGCTTTTAAAAATTTCAAAAAATTGAATTGAAAACGTTTATTATTGAATTTTTCAATTTTTCAGATTTGCAATTGAAAGTTATGCAAGTTTTAAGTTTTACAATTAAAAATGCTGTAAGTTTTATGCTTTATATTAAAAAATTTTTCAAGTTGGATGATTTAGAATTGAAAATTGGACTTTTAATTTTTTAAATCATCAAAATTTAAGAATTCTTCAAAACTGCAGAAATTCGCATGGTAAATCTTTAAAAGTGCAGAGTTTTGTTTAATTTTCACAATTTACAATTAAGAGTTATGCTGGGTTTAAGGTTCACATTTCAAAATGCTATGATTTTGATAATTTTCGTTAAAAATATTTACAATTTGGAAGATTGAGAATTAAAAATTTTACTTTAAATCTTCAAAATAGTCAAAATTAAAAAATTGTCAACGTTCATATTGATGCATTTTTAAAATGAAAGAATTTTCAATTGTAAACCTTCAAAATTGAACTATTAAACAAAATCATTCAAGATAGAGATTCAATAAAAAAATACTTTTTTTAACAATGTTTTGAAACATCACGAATTCCTGATAATGGCGAATGTATTTAAAAATATTCAGTTGAGTTTCTATTGCAGTTTTCACTTTTCATTTTTCACTTTAGTTCAAAACTATTTTCTCATTCACTTCAATTGACCCACTCTAAAAAAAAAATATACAATTTCAAAACAACTTTTAAAAACTCCTCAATATTTTTTTTTTTTTTTTTCTTTACTGCACTATATAATTTAACTTGTACTACGCTTTGCTTTCTTTTTAATTTTCTTCTGGACCCTAAACTCAAAAAATCCCGAAGAGCAATGAATTGGGGTACGGTGTAAAAAATTATTTTCCTAACTGTATAGCTGCCCATGAAATAAAGTAATAAGTCCAAAAAAAAAACGTCCTTTCCTCAAGACCTTAGGTATAAAAACTAGAACGAAAAGGAAACTCATAAAAGAAAAAAACGTTCTTCGAGAAAAAAAGCGGTACCGAAAAATTTATTATTTTATGATTAGGAGCATCGGCAGGCTTTGAATTTAGAGCCTACTTTTTTTTAGTTAAAACCAGATTTGCCCCAATTCTCTCCAAAAAGGTACAAGGTACACCCGTTTTGCCTATTGTAAAAGGACCCATAAAAATAAAACCATTTTGGTGGAAACTGCAAACGTTTTACGACTATTTTAATCCCACAAGGGTCTTTTTTTTAATTTAAGGAAACTTGGGCAATAAAACCCAAAGCCCGATTAAGCGATCTGTATAGACAAAATTATCGCTTTATGACACCTTTACGTCTGCCTACGTCCTTTTCCGCTCCTACCATAATCCATGGCGCTTCCTATGGTGGGACCTTTTTCCCCGCCCTTGTTTAAGGGATTATCGCCCCTGGTCCAGACGAGACGGAGACAATCACTTTCGAAGGATCCATTATAGATTATACTATTTACCATAAAACTAGCGTACTTCCCCCTAATGACCTAATCCTTATATTTTCCGAGGAAGAAGTAGAGCGGATTAAAAATATTATTGGCGAAGAGGCTAAATATAGGTATAGCTATAGTAATTTCAAATTTTAAAGGATAATATTTGCGCTTTGAAATAATAGGTATTTAGATTCCATCTTAGATAAAATATTTCTCGCGAGTAAGCTTTTTATGTGGGGTTTCTATTTGTGTTTGTATTTACACTTGTTTATAGTGATAGCTTAAAAGATTACAGTACAGCATTTTAAAATTATATTTTACATGTTGGAGCGTACACATATTAAGATAACACTCTAAGGGTGGGGGGCTGCCCTAACGTTACACAGTGTCATATAGGAGGGAGATTCAAAAATAAATTTTTTATCCATATTGATACATTAAAGATCAATAATCACGATAAAAAATGTTAGCAGTTGCTTTTTCAACCAAATAGCTGCATTTTTAATCCAAAAAGACAAATTTTTAGAAGACAGTTAAATTATCTACTTGAATTTTCGGAAATAAAGTTAAATTTTAGTCAAGAAAGATGAATTTTTAACAAAGAAGATTAATTTTTACCCAAGTAGACGACTTTTCAACAAAATTAAAACCAATTCAAGCAAAAAATTCGAATTTTTTCGAAAACAGTTGACTTTAAACCGAAAAAACGAATTTTCAACTAGTTAAATTCAACTGAAAAAGTAGAATTTTTTATTAATGGTTGAGTCTTCGACCAAAATGATGAATTTTCAACAAACAAGATCAATTTTCTACCCGAAAAGACGAATTTTCTGATGAAAAAAGGCCGAGTCTAAACGTTTGGACAGTCCGTACGTTTATCTAAGTTTATCACACGGTTAGGTCTAAACGTACGGATTTGTCCAGGGGGTGGGGAAGCTGGAAAAGAGAAAGGGGCGTGACGTGTGTGAACTTATGAACACTACAAAAAAAATAATTTTTAGCACCAAAAAATGAATTCCCAACAAAATCGTTAAGCTTTCCAGTGAAAATATGAATTTTTAACAAAGAAGTCCACTCTCAATCAAACAGTTGAATTTTCTACCAAAAAATATAATTTTTCAATAAAAAAGTTAATTTATGACAATATATGTAGTTGTATTTGAAACTAAAATTATGAATGTTAAAAAAAAAAATCTTCCACAAAGTAGTTTGAATTTAAATCAACTAGTTGCTTCTTCGACCAAAAAAATTAATTCTCAATGAAACATGTGATAGTTAAGATTTCAACCAAAAAAGATTTTTATTTGAAAAAAGACGAATTTTTAACCAAATACATCAATTTTCATCAAGAAAAGATTAATTTTCGATTTAAGATAGCAATCTTTAACCAATATTCTGGTTATTTTCATCTAAAATGAAGAAATACAAAGAAAAAAAAATATCCAAAATAAGTTTAGAAAATTCATGACTTTTGAACAAAATTGTTACATTTTCAACAAAATTGTTACATTTTCAACAAAATAATTAAATTTTCAACCAAATAGTAGAATTTTATACTAAACGAGATGAATTCGGCACCAAAAGTATAATTGAAGACGTTTCAACAAAAATAAAATGAACTTTTAACTGAAAATAGTTGGATTTTCTTACTACAGAATGTATTAATTCAGTTCATTGTTCAAAATTCGTATAATTTTTGTTAAAAACGAATTTTTTCAACTAAAAATTTAAGTATTCCATTTTTGTTTGAAAATTCATCTTTATTAGTTGAAAATTCAAGTAATTGGTTGAAAATGTATGTATTTAGTTGAATACTGATATTAAACTCTTTTCTTCAAAAGTAATTTTTCTATGTTCAAGACCCATCATTTAGGTTGATAATTCATGTATTTGGTTGAAAATTGAACTATCTTGTGGAAATATCGTTTTTTTCGTTGAGAATTCATTTTCTTAACTAAAAATGTTAATATTCCATTTTTAGTTGAAATTGATATTGTGAAAATTGATCTTTTCTGGTTGCAAATTCATGTATTTTGTTGAAAATTTGCCTTTTTTGTTAGAAAATTAATCTTCTTAGTTGAAATCTCATCCTTTTTGGTTAAAAATGTAACTTTTCGTTTGAAAATTAGTCTGTTTTTGTTGAGGATTCAGCTATTTTATTGAAAAATCGTATTTTTTTATTGAATTCAACTGTTTTTTTATTTCAAGTTAAAATCTTTTTTGGTTGATATATTAACTATCACATGTTTCGTTTGAGAATTCATTTTCGTTCTCGTTGAAAGATCAGCTGCTTGGTTTAAAGTTGAACTACTTTTGTAAAAAATTCCTTTTTCTTATTGAAAATGAAACTGTTTTGTTAGTAATTGAACGATTTGGTTGAAAATTAAACTTTTATTTTATTTTATCTACAATCATAACTATTTCATTTTTAGTTGAAAATTGATCCTGTTCAAGTTGGAAATTCAGCTATTTGGTAGAAAATTCCTATATCATGATCAAAATTCGTCTATTTGAATAGAAAATTAATCGTGTTTGTTGGAAATTCAAAATTTTGGTTGAGGATTCAACTATTTTGACTTTGTTAATGATTCGTCTACATAAGTTAAATTAAATTGTTGAAAATTTGTGTTTTTTTGTTGTTGTTGAAAATAAATCTTTTAAACTGAAAATTTAGCGATTCCACTTTAGGTTCAAAATTAATCTTTCTTAGTTGAAAGTTCAACTACATCGTTGGAAATAAAAATTCATTTTTGTTGAATAATCGTTTTTTTTGTTGAAACGTAATTTTTTAAAGGCACTTTTTTAGTGGACAATTCACCTATTTGGTAAGAAATTCAACCATTCTGTTGAAAGTTAAACTATTTTATTTCATATTCAACTATTTTGTGAAAGTCATCTTTTTTGGTGGAAATTTCGTCTGTTTTGTTGAAAATGCATCCTTTGGGGTGGAAAATTCATCTCTAATGGTATAGAAATTTCATCTTTCTTGATTTAAAATTTACCTCTCTTGACTGAAAATGAACATTTTTATCGAAAATTTAACTTTTCGGGTTGAAAATTCAACTTTCTTCTAAAAAAAATCATCTTTTTGGTATCGACACTGATTTAAATTTTATTTTTTGATCAGAGAAGTGTCACGGTTTGAAACCTTTGCGACCCGCTCCTAAGTGAAACGTATAATATGTGGACGCTTCCTTTTAAAAAACGGCTCTTACGATTTTTTGTCATTTTGCGTCATTTTGGTATTGTAATGAGAAGAGAAAAACCCCGGAAGAAGCAAAACCTTTTGGCTTGAGTTCCATCGAAGCCGACCGCGTTACTTCACGGATCTTACAAGGGCGAATCATATGATAAACTCGCGTTTAA
Organism: Andricus grossulariae; assembly: GCA_011634705.1. Lineage (NCBI taxonomy): Eukaryota > Metazoa > Arthropoda > Insecta > Hymenoptera > Cynipidae > Andricus > Andricus grossulariae. Next base: position 12,738 of record JAABKJ010000150.1, on the reverse strand, counting down.
TAGTGATGTTCTTGCAAGTAGCAGAACATTAAATCAAAACCTCAATATATCCTTTCTTATATTATGTTCTAATCTATTCTACGATAGCTGTCAGGAATATTACACTTTCTAGATTTTCGACCTGCGGTTAACACTTAACACACTGTAACGCCATATTTGTATAGACTAAAATTAATGTGCCCATTGTATTTCTAACATCCGTGTCTGGGCAAATGTGTGCAGGCGTACTTACAATTAGTTAATTACGATTTTGCCCGGGGGGCTGACGAAGCGCTCTGATCCTATATAGACATGAGAATCGTAAGTAATTATTCCTCGGTCGTATCCTGACCTTTCCACGTGATATTAAACGCACTTTGCCTTCTGCCTTCACTACCAGATCTAGATTAATTAGAATTCGGACACGAGTTGAAATTTTGTTGAATTTGATTATAGCAAAGAATGTGGAAATTTTAATTATGCTTTGAAAAATCTCACTTATTATTATTAAAACACTGGAACTTGGAATTAAGAATGTTTTCGGGCATGACATGCAGTGACCTTGGTCGTAAATCCAGACCGTCCGAACGTAAACAGGCAGAGTCTGATCAGTGCCTCCCGCGCTCCCCGCACCGCGAAACTGCCGCAGCTTCAATTATCGGGCCGACGTAAATCCGGATAGCTTAAATCTAAGTTCCAGTGTATTATTATTGGAATAATTAGAATTCGGACACGAGTTGAAATTTTTTTGAATTCAACTATAGAAATGAATGGCGAAATTGGACATTTTAATTCTGTTCTAAAAAATTACACTCATGATTTCATAATTTGCAATTCCTTCTACAATTTTATTTACATTGATATTTGGTGTATAGGCTTGGAATATATACACATTGTAACTTTAGGGTGGTCCACAAACGCATTGGAAATTTTTTTGTTAAATTGTCATGCCCTTAGCGCCCTAATTTGTTCAAATTGAAAGCAAAAGATTAATGGGAATTTTGTTGTTGAAATAATTGATAGAGGTTCCGCAAACCGCATGAAGTTTAACACATATTTCCCATAAGGAAAATAGACGTTTTTGCACATTTTTGACAGAATTGTCAAAAATAGGCATGTAGAGTTGTCCCTCAATAATTAATCAAAGCTAAGACACATAATTATTTAAACAATCAACGATTTTTTATAACTATCTTATCTAAGAGTAATGGTAGAATATTGCGTTGGATGGAGGATAGGTCAGTAAATAACGTGTAAAAATTTTGTTTTGATTTACAACACGGAAGTTTATTGCAGAACATAATATAAATATCAAGAAGTGCGCACTTTTTACTATCTCCCCTCCCCTTCCCATTCCCGGGAGAAGACAAGTTGTCATCGATGATAATATACATATATACCTCTTTAATTTCTTCATATAGAAAGAAATTAAAGAGGTATTTATCAGATGATTAATTGCTATAAAGTCTAGTAAAAATAACTAATAAGTGGTAAATAAATAACTTTTAGGTTTTCATTTCACAAAAGAAATATGAACGAAAGAAAGAGATTATTTAACAAAATGATTATCTTTGATGCTCATTTATGACTTGTTCATAAATATTAACTACAAAGCCAAGGAAAAGTTAAAAATTTCAGAAAAAAACCGCAACTTTCTAGCATTTCTCTATGAGGAGATAGTTATAAACCATAATAAATTGTTTAAACAAATAATTATCTTGCAATAACTATTACCTCCTTTTAAGTTAACAGTAGAAAAAAGATTGGACATTCCAGAAAATACGCGAGTTTATAGCATTACTCTTAGAGAAGATAGTTATAAACAATAATAAATGGTTTAAAAAATACTTTGTTAACCTACAATAATTGTGTAACCTACCTACTTTTTATCGATAAAACATGATGATAAAAAATATTTTGTTGATGAACTCACCTGTTCTAATAAACAATGCAATTATCTTATTTACTTTCGTTCCAGCAAATATTTGAAAAATTAAATTTTCATTTCAAAAACTAGTCCCGAGGATATTCTTTTTGCAATGCATTTAAATTTGAAAATCCAACTCTTTCGTTAAATACATTTTTAAAAACCGTCATGTGACCGGTTGATATTCAGTTGTGGAAACGTATAAAAACAAATGTTTTTTCAACATTTATAAGTACTTAACTTATTATAAACTTTATTTCCTAATTGCATGTTATATTAGCAAAAAATACTGATTTAAGAATGTTAAATTTGCAGTAAGTAAAGAAATAAACACATTCTCCTTTGGGAAAATGTAGTCATGGACTGGTGACATTTTCACAGATTTAAATCATATTTCTCTGGTACGGGGTAAAATTTAAATAATTAGTGAACAAGACGTTATAGAATAAGTCACGTACTATCGGATTCTATAATTAAACATTGTTTTTTGAAGAATAGAAGCCAGTAATTTTCTCGGGATAGAATATTGCTGATTTTTTTATTTTCATCCATAACTAGTTGTAGATGCTCAAAATATATTTTATTAATTATTTTAGCTGTTATTTTCAATATTATAAACTAAGTATAATTAAAAACAAGAATGTTAAATTACAAAATATCGAAATATTACAATAAATACAAACTCTCTTTGCGACTAACTTCACTCACATCCATGCAAATAAGTGCGGGACTGGGTGACAAAACAATGTACGAGAAAAATGTAATTCCGTAGGTTAATGTTACTTACCTACTTTTTACCAATAAAGCATTTTAACGATAAAGAGAGTCTATGATAAACAATATTCTGTTGGTGAACTCATCTGGTGAATGGTCTTCTTCAATGAGAAAATGTATTCAGGGAACGGGTGACATTTTCGCATGTTTAAATCATTTTTTCTCTCCTACGGTGTAAATTTTTAATAATTAGTGCACAACGTATTGTACAATGATTCACGTACTATCAGATTCTATAACGAAAAAAAAATGAGGTGAATGGAAGCCAATAACTTTGACAATGATATAGGTATTAAAATATGTGATTTTTGATCTTGGAGGGAAAATAATTTGACTAAAAATTACAATAAAAGTTGTTAACAAGCTTCTCACGATTCGGATCGTTTTCTCCTTAGTAGATCCGTGTATTCTTCAATTGACAAAAACCAAAGAAACTTTCCTAGTCCACGCCGCAGGGTTCGCTTCGCCTGGAATACCAACAGCTTTCTCAGCCATCAAACCGGACTACTCTTCCCTATGCAAATGAAAAGGCGCGTGAAGCGTCGTTGCCCAAGAGGACGATTTTTCCAATTGCAAATCGACTCCTGTGATGTGATTATTCTCGATCTTCGTGATTAACTTGTTACACAAGTAAGCGCACAATTTTCTCACATCAGGCTGCATTACAAAAGGTATTATTATACCTACCTATACCGACCTACCTACCCTCTCGCCTCTTCGATATGCAAACACTTTCATCTCATCTGGCAAAGCACTCGATGATTTCTTGAGTGATATTGCTCTATGGTGTGATATATATTGTATATAAACATACATATCATGATAGTTCAGCAGATGTTATTGCGAGTCAAATTGTATGCAATGCGTGTTAGAAAACATGGATCGATTTCGATTTTTCTATGATTTATTAAGGTTGTCTAAAAAGAACACAATTTTTATGTTTTTCAAATCTCACATCATCACTTTGTGTTATTTGGTGAAGAAGAACTTCCTAATTTTTTAAGATTTGAACATATTATATTATATTATTGTATACAACCCTTATAAGTATTCTACCTTGGGAAAATGTAGTCAGGGACCGGGTGACATTTTCGAATATTTAAATCATTTTTTTCTCGCCGAGGTACATCTACATTTGTTTATAATTTTCTCTGCAAATTTTTATTTCAATTTCATTATATTCACAAGGGATACATAAAACTGAATTATAGTATCTCAAGGCTTGGCTTATAGCCCATTAGGGGGCTCATTGATTTAAATGATTCCATTTTCAGCGTTGGAATTGTACGTAAAACTATTTCACAACATCTCTTTGAAGCATTTACGATTCTTCTTGAAATTGAACGATTAATTGAATTTTTAGCGTTTCGGCCCCGAGACCTACCTCAAATTTTTTTATTCTTAAAAAATTAGTAGAAAACATTCTACTACAAATAAAGAGGTAATACAAATGAGAATTAAGAATTACATATATATATATATAATTCTAACTTTAAACTGCACACTTTTAAGGCCTTCAAATAAAAAAGAAGTTTGAATGCTTTTAAATGATATTATAATTTTATATAAGTGACTAAGTAACCAATTCATTTTTCAGTAATCTGAATGGATTTCACGAGGACTAAAAGATTTTAGGGTGTTTTTAAACATTCCATGGAATTTTCAAGGGCTTTAAAAAGTTTCAAGGGGTTTCCAAAGATTTGAAACAGTTAATATATTTCTAAACCTTCCAAGGAACTTTTAATAAATGACAATAATTTGAAGATATTCCAAATAAGTTTAAAGATTTGAGGATACTTTTAAAACTTCCAAGGAATTTTCAAGATATTTAAAAGGCTTCAAGGGATTCTCAAAAGATTTCGAAGGATTTTAGATTTTCGCGGTGTTTTAGAAGATTCCAAGGCATTTTCAAGAGACTTAACATTTTTAAACAGATTTCCAAGGATTTTAATTATTTTATAGAATCTATAAAAAAAATTTCATGAGCGTTTGAAGAATTTCAAAAATATGGGACGTTTTTTAGGACCCATAAAGGTTTTAGGATATTTTGAAAGATTTCAAGGTGTTTTATAAGATTTCTAGGTGTTTAAATGAATTTTCCAGAATTTCAGGAAATATTATCAGATATCACAAAATTTTACTGGATTTTATAATATTATAATGGATTTCAAATAGTTTATTAACAAGGCAAGAAGTAAGGGATTTCGTTGGGGGTCTCAATGATTTTAAGAGATTTAAAAATATTTGTTGCAATTTATTTGAATTAATTTGTGATTTACCCTGAATTCTTACTAAATCATCCTGAATTTTTTTTAATTCTTCGATATTCTTCCGAATTCTATTTAATTTTATTAAATTCCATCAATGCAATGGATTTTATTGATTTTTTGTTTACTTGTTTACTTTGATTACTTTAACCTGAAGTTTTTCAAACTCACCTTGAATTCTTAAGAATGTTTTCTAATTTGTTTGAATTCCCTTAAATTCCTTCAAAATTTAATATCGTTCTATCACAGTATGACATTTTTTATACAAATAGCCCCTTTTCCAGCTCCCCCTATTCGCCCCGAAAAAATCCAGCCATTAGTGCCGAAATTTCGGTACAAGTAGCCACGGCCTTTTAAGAAATATCAATATTAAAAGGCTGAAAAAAATTATGACTAATGTAAAATTTGTAACTAAATTGTAAATAAAATCTTTGCTAATTTTTTAAAAAAATTTTCCATACAAAAATTATATTTTAAAACATTAAAAATCAGTTACAGTGTTTATTTGAACTATTATTCTTTAATTCATAAATGATCAAACTTTTTATTTATTTATCGCAAGAAAATCCAACTATTTTTTTTGAGCTATCCTTTTGGTTGAATAGTCTGCTATTATACTTTTGCTTGAGGGTTCACCTTTCTTGACTCAAAATGTTGCTATATGGTTGAAAAATTAATTATTTTGATGAAAATTCGTCTTTTTGGGTTGAAAATTCAACTATTTGGTTAAAAATTAACTTTTTATAGAAAATTCAACAATTCGGTTCATTTTTTTTCTGACTAAAAAATATTTCTTGGTTGAAAATTCAACTATTTTGTTGAAAATACATCTATTTGGGTAGAAATGTTATCTTTTTTGGTTAGAAATGCAATTTTTTGGTTGAAAATTTAATTATTTTAATGCAAATTTCTTCTTTCTTGATTGAAAACTCTTCCTTGGTTGAAAATTAAACTTTTTTTGTAAAAACTTCATCTTTTTTGTTAAAAACGTAACTGTTTGATTGAAAATTAGTCTCTTTTAGTTAAGAATTCTACTATTTGGTTCCAAATTCGCCTTTGTTGGTTGAATCAAAACGCTTTGTTTATTTAAAATTCAAAAAAATGGGAATCAAGAATTAGATTTTTTGTTGAAAATCAATTTTTTTGGTTGAAGATTCATCACTTTAGTTGAAAATTGATCTCTTTGATTATAAATTCAACTGCTTTGTTGAAAATGCGTTCTTTTTTGGTCGAATTTAACTATGATTGATATAAAATAAAAATATTTTTGGTGAAAACATCATCTACTTGGTTAAAAGTTAACCTACGTTGGTAAAAATTAATATTTATGGTTGAAAATTCATTTCTTTGGTTGAAAAATAACTTTTTTGAACTGAAAATTCAACTATTTGGTAAAAAATTTAACTATTTTGTTAAAAGTGCAATATTTTTTAATGGAAATTTTGGGAATTTAAAGCATTTTTAATTGAATTTAATGCATTTTTTAATTTGAAAGAATTTATTCTTCTGTTATCGTGAAAAATCTCCTAATTTCCCCTGTTTTTAGAGAATTTTGGCCCGTAACTCCTGTTATCGTTTTGATGCCTTTTGGTTTGAATATTGACTTAAAAAACTGAACTACCTATATGAAGATAGTTAAAAAAAGAAAGAAGTTGAAGACGATAGAAAGTTTAACCCAATAAAGTTTTCTACGGGTTAAATGTTTAATCGGCTAATAGTAGAAATTATTCGAATTTTTTTTTCGTATTTTTATGCATAGATTTTTTATGATATAAATCCATTCTCGATACAAATTTTTAGAGCGCGTCGGACCCGGAAATGGTGATCTTATTACCGATTGAGAGACAGAAACTGGAAACCGGAATCGAATAACTGAGGTATGATGACGAATTTCTCGTCTGGCACAAAAGGTATGCAGGGCATAAATTATAAACATTGAACAATGAGCACATTCACTCCAGATTGCTGCAGACTAGTTTATTCGAGGTGAATGATATGTTCTCATTTGTTTATGGAAGTACAGTCTCTCGATTCGAACGAAATATGTAGGGGAAGCCACCCTACAGTAGATAATGATTTACAGTAGATAGTCTTAATTAACTGGAAAATTGACAAAAAAAAATCCTTTACTTTTGTTCGTATAACATTTCAGCAAGGATGATGTATGTTCTGACGAAGTTTCATTGAAATTTTATAATTAATTAATGTGTGAGCGCAAAAAATTAATTTTTAACCTGAAAAAAAAAATTTCGCCTCTTCTTCATTCATACTTTTTAACTTAATGAAACATTTTTATGGCATGCTCATACATCATAATCAAAGCTTGAAGTTTAATTAACAATATTTATTGATACAAAGAGTTCTTTATTTAATATTTATAAGTATTCAAGGACTTTCCATGGGACATTACATTTTCCAACAATAGATAACCAACAGTAGATAATCGCAAAGTTACGAAAAATGTTGCTATAAAAATTGGCAGCTCTGCGACTGTCTCGCAGTTGTTTTAAGTTAAATGTTGTGTTTGTTTGTTCTATTTGGATTTGTGACGTTTTTAAATTTAAGTTATTGTAAATAATAAACCAAGAAAATAGTGTAAATTATTATTTATTAAAAATCACATAATATTTAGTTGTGTTTTAAGGAGTCCTTCGGAAAAGATATCATTTTTGGGATTAAGGTATGTACAAATTCTGCACTTTTCTGTAATCGCAAGTCAGGTTGAATGGAATGAAGCTTAAACATGTCGTACCAATCGTTAGAATCTCACGGAATATGAAAGATAAAAAAAATGTCTATAATTCAAACTTGTGATTTTTGTAAAATAATCATGGTTTAAACTACTATTTAATCTATTAACTGATTTTAATTGTAAGGATACTAATGATGAATTATAATTGTCGAGAATTGAGTATTTTATCATACGCAGGAGCAATACCAGAAACGATTATCTATTGATGGACAGAGGTGTCAAAATCGTACCCTTTACCAAGTCTAATAAAAATGTTTAATACAGCTGTTGAACTTTTTGCTATCTACTGTAGGGTGGTTTCCCCTATAGACTGATTCCATTTAAAAACATGCAAAATTTGATAAACTGCCTAGGTCACGGTGTCAGAATAGATTGATATTGTAATAGGACTTTATTCTAAAATGAAAATGTAGGGACATTTATTTCACCGTTTAGCCAACAAAAGAATGATTTTAAACTTACTTAACTTACTTATTTTTTAAAATTTATTTACCTGAAAGTTTCCCGTTTTATTTAATGAGCAAAATCTTGCTCTATTTGGCCTAACCACCAGCATCTCATTTCTGAGAACAATAAAAAAAGCGAATAAATAAAAATATTAATTAAGAATTAAATGGATAGACTGAAATCAGGCCAATAAACTTTTATTATATGGGTTTGCTGGGTTCAAAAGTTGATTTCCAATCAAAATTGACAACAAAATTCCTTACAGAGCAAAAGGGATGTCACTAATATTTCTGCTCGGATTCATTTTCTATGATTATATTATATTTTATTTATTTCTGCATATTATTTTTATATTTCTGAACTCCTTTTCACCTTTAGAACTGTACGGGAAAATGTATATAATACGGAACATTCGTAACCTTATTTTAAGTTGTTTTATTAGTGCCATTCATCGAAATTGTTTATTTAAAAAAATAATATTTTGATTTTTGACAATGAGATAACAACTCATATATGGTTCATGATGTGCCTGATATTTTTATTTGCTGAAGGGTTCGCTGGTTCAATATATTTTGTAATTTTATAAAATTATTGCCTTTCAGATTAATGTTAAGATTAAGTAGACATTATTAATCGATTTTGTATTGAAGAATTTAGTAGAGGACATGTAATAGGCCCTTCTTGCGTATTTAGTATAGTTTTGACCAGAATACTACTCAAGCTTTTTGGACTTCTTTTTGCACTACTTTTGGACAAACGGCTTCAATTTGTAAAATTGATTTTTTGGTTTGTTTAAACTCAACCCTTAACTTTTTGAGAGAAATTGATGACAATATACATATTTTATAATTTTAAGCTTACATAGTAAGCTTCTAGTTGATATTAAGAAAATATTTCTTGAAAAAACTATACAAAAATTGAAGGGTGGGACGGCAGAAATACCTAAGTGTCAAGAAAAAGTTTTACAAGGCAAAAAAAGGTTATCAAAAATCGAATTTTTATTTACAAAAAAAAAAGAGAAAGTACTTTTGAGGGTTTGAGGAGCTCTATTGACAACAATTCTGGGAGGGGAAGTTTGCCTTTAGACTTTTTCCGTTTTCCTATATTTTTTGAGAAAATCCCCAAAAATTGGCAGAATAACGGTCCTTATTTTGTTAGTTCTCAACTTTTCAATATTTTGTTGTGGCTTTTGGAACAATGAGAAAGCCTTCATTAGAATCAAAAGAAAACAGATAATCATCTTCATTATTTTCAAAAATACCGGATTTTCAAACAAAAATGTTCACATTTTTCTGGTTTTCTGAAAGCCAGCCATAAGGGCCCTTTTATTATGAAGTTCCAACAATTAGACTTAATTTGGTTAATTTATTTGAAAAATAGGTTTGAAGAAATATTTTTATACGCGTTTTATCATAAATCAACATTAAGATTTATAGCAGAAGTTGATTGGCACAATATTGTCAGTTGTTTTATGGAAAAAGGTTGGAATCATTTTTACCAGAAAATGAAACCAAAAGTTTTAACGTGAAACTAATTTAGTTACAGGTTTGTTATCCATTTAATACATCAAACTTTTTAACTTCAATTCATCAATAAAAAATGATTTAAATTATTTTTCTAATTATACCATGGTTTTATACTTTTTCTTCACTTTTTTGATCAATCTTCCGTTCTGCCTTGTGATTAGTAGTGGATGGATTTAGAAGCAATCTTTCCAAAGTTCGAGCTGGCATTTCAAATACAATACAGAAGAAAGTGGCGACCACCAAAGACAACAGCATATCTTCGACAAAGCCAAGGAACTGTAACATATTAGCTGTTAAATAATATTTAACACGAATGAAATTTATATATTTGAAAAATATTTGCAATCGTACATACCACGCGATTCATTTGGAAATACGAGGGCGTCCTTACAGTCTGAGTGTTTAATATTTGTACAAATATGTGTATTAGGTATAGACAGTAAGACAATCTGCTTAAAGGAAAGAAGACCGGAAGAGACAAAAATGTTGTTACGAGACCTGTAGAATTGTAGGTATATTATGTGAATGAATAACGATTATAAAAAAAAGAGAACAAATTACAATTAGTATTAAGAAAATCTTGCAAGGTATCAGTATGTTTTATTACGAGTAATGCCGTACTTTCAAATATACCTTATACAGGGTGTCCCAGTACTCAAGGTACATTTTCATATTTTTGAATTCCTCATAAAAAATGAAGTTGATAATAATAATAAAAATTGGTTGTAAAGTTAATAATTAATGTGTAATTAACAATTAAAGATTAACCAATCAGAAGCATGCGTTAGATGGACGATAGTCCATGTGTCACTGATGAGGGTGTGTGCGCAAAAGAGTAATTTTAAATTTGCAGGAGGTTGTGAATATCAATGTTGAGTTATTTGAACTTCCTTCGAGTATTTATAATTCTGTAGAATTCAAACTAATTCTTTTGCACTATGTGAATTCTTCCGCATTTTCTAAATTCTTCTTAATTCTATGAATTCTTCTGCTATTTTCTGAATTCTTCCAAATTCTTTGAATTCTCTGAATTGTTTAAAAATTTTCTGAAATCTCTTAACTGTTTTGAATTTGTTGAATTCACGGGATCGCTAAATTTTTTAAATGTTCTTTAATTATCTTGAACTCATGAGATACACGTTGAATTATTTTAACTTTCTTGTGATATTTTTGATTCTGTAGAATTCACACAAATTCTACAGAAAATTTAAAGTTTTTTTTTAATTCTCTCAAAATCTTTATGAAACACCATGAATTGATCTGAATTTCTGCAAGTATTTTGTATTCTATGGACTCTCCTCAATTATTCTGAATTCTCTGATAACTTTTGAATTGTCTGCATTCTTTTGAATTCTGTGACATATTTTAAATTCGATAAATTCTTTCGTATTATCTAAATTTTTTTATATGAATGAAGGTTAAAATAATTCTACGTGTCTTCTAAAGATTTGAAGAGAATTCAGAAGAATTCAAAGAATTAGGAAGAATTGAGTAAATTCGGAAGAATTCACAGCGCGCAAATGAATTCACAAACTTGAAAAGAATTCGCAGAATTAAAAAAAAATAAAGCATTTCAAAAGAATTTAGAGAATAAAAAAAAATTCAAAAGGTTTCAAAGTATTTAAAAGAGTTCAGAGAATTTAAAAGAATTCAGACAATATAGAAGAATACAGAGAATACGGAAGATTTCAGAGAATAGCGGAAGAAATAAAAGAATTAAGAAGAATTCAGAGAATTCAGAAGGATTCACAGAGTGCAAAAGAATACATAAACTTTAAAACCATTCACAGAATTAAAAAAAATTATAGAATGTCTAAAGAATTTAGAGAATACAAAAGAATTCATAGAATTCAAAAGATTTCAGAGAATTTGAAATTCAGAGAATACAAAAGTCTTGGAGAAATTCAGAATAATTTAACGTGTACTGTAAAGGTTTCAAGAGAATTGCAAAAAACTTCAAAAGAATTCAAAGAAGCACAAGCGAATTCTAAGGATTCGTTTGAATTCTACAGAATTAGAAATACTGGAAGGAAGTTAAAATAATTCAACGTTTATTCTAAAAGAAACGATATTTTCTAAGAATCTCGTAGCTCAGTTGCCGTGTGAAGTTGCACTATTGATATTTACAACCTCCTGCAAATTTAAAATTACTCTATTGCGCACACACCCTCATCAGTGACATTTACAATACATTTTTTAAAGAAAAACGGTCGTCATTTTGTTAATTAAAAATTTTTCAACCCTCAAACGGCACACTGGTGCGAATTCGCACAGCAAAATTTTTCATTTTGCTGGCATTTATGCAGGAATAGCTACAGCGGATTATCCTCACTATATGAAATATATATGTTAAATATGCGCAATATATGCTAGATGCTTATTATATGTTCAATATGTTCATTATTTAATACTAACATTGCAAAAAAAAACAATTCGCACCAGTGTGCCGTTTACGTATGCTGGGTTGAAGTGTGCCGTTCGAGGGTTGCTTTTCTTTGGGCCGTCGAAACATAGAACTACTCTCTATTAAAATCAATGAGTAAAATGTATGTGTATTCTCCCTGGTGGAAGTTTCGGACTCATTCGGAATTAAAATTATTCCTTTTGAGTCTGTCTGATTCCGAGCAATTGAATGCGTTTCATTCCGTGCGAATGCGAAATCTGTTTCCCAATCATTCCGAATCCAGTGCGTTTAAGACCGCGAAGAATTTTATAAATGCAATCCGCACGCACGCACGCACGCACGCACGCACGCACGCACGCACGCACGCACGCACGCACGCAGGAGGAGCGATTGAAGAGGCGATCCAACACAGGAACTCCATAAGAGGGCCTCACTTTGCAGTTGAATAAGAATTAGAATTTTTCAGATATGGGTAGAATATTTTTCATTATTGAAGAGCAGATAAGAAATGATAGATGGGTGTAAAAACTAAAAATCGATTTTTTCCGCATTAGGTCCCTTTCTTCGCGGACGGTCATATATATATTGAACAAGGTATCTGCGACCAACATGCTTGCCGTCCCGGTTCCACTCTACTCGTTTGGGGTGGTTCAATGGACGAA
>JAABKJ010000149.1:0-58579 GCA_011634705.1 Andricus grossulariae | reverse complement strand
TGAAAACTTTATATTTCTGCGAGCGAATCTTCCATTCTTTCGTTGTCAAAACTGTTTTCTGCATAATTTTTCTTTTGCAACGTCAATTTTCAAGCTTTTAGTAAGTAACACTATCTCTTTAATAAAATAGATTTCTTTAATGGAAAGTAGAATTAAAATTGTTAAATAATAACGATGTTATAAGCGAAGTCACCTTTGCCCCACCGGTCGGCGCTGCCCCTCCTTACCCTACCTAGAGTTAGAAAGTCGCTATTTTTTCCGAATTTTTAAACTCATTTTCAACTTCTTATTTGGAATGAAGCAATAAACAATTAAATTTAACAGAAATAATTGTTCAAACTATTTATTATTGTTTATAATAATAGTATTTTTAAATAATGCTAGAATGTTGCAGTTTTTTCTAAAATTTTCCACTTTTTGTTCGCTTTTCAATACGAATGAGGTAATTATTCATGCAAGTTAACAACCATAATTGTTTTAAAAATTTAGTATCATTTTGAATAACATTCTCTTTGAGTATTGTTAGAAAGTTGCGATTCAACATTGAACAATCACCGCAGTGTCCCATTGGAAGCAACTGTTATCCAAAAATGACATCGGTCCCAGTAGATCCGCGGTAAATCACACCTATGGTCATGCCTTACGACCTCGATATGGGTGGCCACAGGGCACGATGAAATTACAACAAGTCGGCGAAATCCTCGCCTGTCTTGAGGACAAGAAGCGACTCAAGGATGACACCTTTCTGCATCCATCTCGCAAATGCCTTGGCATATTTTTGGCACGCGCGTATGGCCAGTGATAATTTTGCACCTTCGAGAGCACCGATCACAAGGAAAATTACATTAACCGAATATTTTGGGTATATTCGTTGCGGTTCCTTTTTAAGGTCTTGATACCTCTTCTCCTTTTCCTTCTCCTTGGCAGTGATGTTGTAGTCGGCAGGAGCCGAGAATTCGATCACGAATATAGTTCATTTCTCGAAGTCTTGGAGAACGATGTCAGGTCTCCAGTGTGCAACGGAGACTCCTCTCCGAAAATCGTAGTTCCGCAAAATTTGGCACTTCTCGTTCTGGACCATTGACTCATCTCCCTCGGAGCGTTCGGCAGGACAGGGTCGCGGCAAACACAGCAAGAGCGACAAAGATGGTAATAAAGCATTCTTAGGGCCGCATTATGTCTGTAGAGATACGTCGTTGCCGCGTGAGTGAGACACCTAGATAGTATGTGTTCTAAGTACTCAGTACACGCTCTGCACCTATCGCTGGGAACTTCTTGACATAAAATGCGGTCACGGTATACTAAGGTGGAAATGACACCGTCCTGGCATGCCAAAATGAAACCCTCTGTACCTGAATTAAGTCCTGATGATATGTGGAAAGCAAAAGTTTGCTCCTTCGACAAGGACTGTTTTTCTACATTTCTGTGGAAGTTTCCGTGCATTTTCTTGTCGAATACCTATTGGCGGAATTTTTCAACCTCTGCTTTCTTTACTTCGGCTTTTAGAAATAAAGCATCTTGATGAAGTAATCCACTTTCCTCACTTCTGATGTTAAAATTCAGGCCAAGGGTCTCGGCCGCCTGCCCCGCGGCTTTGTAAAGGACCAATCCAAAATTAGAGAATACATTGTGCTTTATTCAGTGGCCATTTGTAGAACAAGTAATCTGTCATTGTGTTGACGTTCGGAACTATTAATAAGTCAGCAGCTGACAGCATTTGGTAAAGCGCTATCTAACGCTCACAATTTTAGGGGGCGTTATAGGCTCATAACATGGTGGTTTCGAATAAAATATTTTAAATCCTTTGAACTCCCATTAAGTCATTGAAATCAGTTAAAAATTCCTTGGAATCTTTTAACCTATCATAAAATCTTTAAAATTCTTGTGAAATTCTAGGAAATCTGATGATGTTTCCTCGAAACCTGGAAAAGTTATTAAAATACCTTGAGAGCTTTTAAAATCCCATAAAATCATTGAAATCCTAAGAAATCTTATAAAATCCCTTAGAATCTTTTAAAACATCCTAAAACCTTATAGATTCTATAAAAGCATTCAAAATCTTTCGAAATTCTTTAAAACTCCGTACATTTTTTTTAAATCCCTTTAAAATGCCCTGGAATCTTTTTAAATACCCTCAAATATTGCTAATCCTTTTATATCTTTTGAAATTCTTTTGCAACTTTTTAAAGCATTTGAAAATTTCTTGGATGTTTTTAAAATACCTTGACAACTTTTAAAATCCCTTCAAATTATTGAAATCTATTAAAAATTCTTCAAAATCTTTCAAGATATCCAAACATATTTCAAATCCTTTAAAATCGTTTCGAATGCCTTGAAACTTTTCAAAGCTCTTAAAAATTCATAGGAATTTTTATAAATACCCTAAAGTCCTTAAAATCCTTTGGAATCCCTTCGAATTATAGAAATCTAATAAAAATTTCTTGAAATCTTTTTAAATACCCTAAAATACTTCAACTCCTTTGAAAACTTTTGAAATCCCTTGAAACTATTGATAGCTCGTGAAAATTCCTTGGCATTTTTTTAATTACTCTAAAATCTTAAAAATCCTTTGAAATCCCTTCAAATAATTGAAAGCCGTTAAAAATTTACGACATTGAAGTTTGCCACAGATATGGATTTGAAACTTTTGTAATCAATTAAAAAAATGAAGAATCATATAAAAAAACTAAAAACACCTTTAGATTCGTCTCCGAAATATCTAGGTGTGCATTTTTTTGTTTAAACAATTTGTTAAACGATAACATTATTTTTTATATTTCCGAAATTGTTATAAACAAACTAAGCGTCGGATCGAAAAACCAACAACACCGTTGCATTCGTCTTGAAATATCTAGGGGTTATTTTTTGTTTATAACCATTTGTTAAACAATTAGCGCATTTGTTGTTTAGCGTACATTTGCTACCATTCAACTGAATTACAGAAAATGTCATCTTAAATAATTTAATTATGTTTTAAAGGAAATTACACAAACAATTAATTTAATTCATTATATTTAGTAAATTAGTCTTTTAATTTAAATTAAAGTCATTGAGCATACCTATTTTATTAGACATTATAAAACTTGGCGGGATTTAATGTTATATGGAAAATGATGTTTTTTTTAAATTAATTACAAAAGTTTCAAATCCATATCTACGAATGTAACGGTGTTGTTGGTTTTTCGATCCGACGCTTAGTTTGTTTATAACCATTGCAGAAATATAAAAAATAATGTAATTGTTTAACAAATTATTCAAAAAACAATATCACACCTAGATATTTGGGAGACGAATCTAAAGGTGCTTTTAGTTTTTCGATATGACTCTTAGTTTTTTTTAAATTAATTACAAAAGTTTAAATCCATATCTGTGGCAAACTTCAATGTCGTAAAAATTGTAGGAATCTTTTAAAATACGCTAAAATATTTCAGAAGAATTCATGAAAATTCTGAAATAGGTATAGTCCTGAATTCAATAGTGGAAATAGTTTCAACCCATGGGTTAATGTATTAAAAGAAAAGTCACTAAAGTGATCTTTTTATTTTAAACAGTAACTAAGAGTGAATGTGTGGGAGTGCTGATTATTGTTGATAATTACTTAAAGTGCTTCTTACAGAAATTGCCTGCCTTTTGCAATTTTTTAAAAATCTCTGATTTTCCCGGACTTTCCATGAACAACGAAATTCCCTGAATTTTCCCTGATTTCCAGGTTTTCCCTGACCTGCATTCACCCTGTAAAAAGAAATCAAATTTTCTCTTCTCCGAGATGCGGACACAAGATAAACTCTCATTGGATATATTCACCATGTTAGTACCAACTTAAAAAAAAAGGTTTTTTGTTCTGAGACTAAAAAGCATGTATGCATTAAAACTTCCGAAGAAGAATCATGGATTGATTTGCAATGAAAATGTTGAAATTACGGTAAAATCTGAAATCGTAGACTGTGCTAATGAGCATAGACCGTGCGATATATGAAATATCTATCCATTATTAATAAGGAGATGTTCGATAAGAGGTGTGTGAATTGAGAAACTATAAAATTAATTCAGCCTATTCCATGTTTTTGCAATGCAATGGCATTCTTCGCATCAGAAGTGAAGACGAGCCCTCGGAATCCACCTGTTACTCGAAAACGAGTAAGCTACTGTAATCTGTTACGCGTTCTCACGTAATCCTCGCTCGTTAAGCACAAGTGCATATAACTCTTGATATATATTGTATATTCAAATACCATTTGGCAGCGAACCGTAACCAAATATTCGTCTCGCCCCCACTGAATTCGTTTTATCAAGTGCTACTCGCACTAGAAGTCTACCGGTGAAAAAATAATGCCTACTCCTGGTGTTGCATAAATTTACTGCGCGGGTGCCACATTCACCAAGGCGACCGAGAAATGGACCGACCGGTTAGGTGGGAGACGCCACGTTAAGTGGGTGAGACGAGTTCTAACGAGTTCTGATTTGAGAGGAACGGAGAAAGATAGAGAAAAAGGCCAAAAGATAGAAGCAGAGACTCGGCGATCAAAAGAGGAACAACAAGGAGGTGAAGGCGAAAGATAGAGAAATAGAGATGGACCCTGAGAATCAGGGAGAGGCTTAGAAGCAAGGCCAACAGATAAGGATAAGAATATTTGAAAATAGATCGATTAGAGCATAACTAAAAGATAGAAGATCAGAAGCTCTAAGAGAGGGAAAGAAGGGGGTGACAGGAAAGAGTTTTCAAACGGTGCAGCGGTGTGGCAGGGACGCGCAGGGTCGATCCAGGGGAGAGGGATGTTGCACAATAACCTACCGCCAACTGCACGCTGCACTCGTTTCATCATAGTTTCAACGGTAGCTCTTGTCTGACTTTCGCCAATTAAAACTGCAATTGTTAAACGCTAATATGAAATTCCCCGATTATTGAGAGTTCCTCAACAATGTTGCTGAACGCATCGATTAACATGACCACGTACCAACCTCGGAAACTCGCAATGAAGTAGGGAAAATTAGTCTCTAGCGCACTCGTGCCCACGCAAACATAGTCTAATTGCTCCACTCAAATCTTCCTACCTTTAAAAACAATGTGGACTCTAAACGTCCTCTAAATGTAGATGAGTTCTTTGGCTGACAATTATTTTCTCTAATGTCTCGCCGTTCCGAAATCTTCATCTCTTTCTGGGTAGATTTTATATCACTTCGGTATTATTTATTGATTAAATCGTTATAGAATTCAATTACGATAATTTGGACATAGGACGTGTGATCTATAAGGTTATATACAAATACTTTATCCCCTTCAAAGTATTCTCATTCTGCACTTATACACGTATTCCAATGGTTTTCCATTGTTCAAATTATATTTTAAAAGCATTTTTCGAAATACTCTTTAGCTGGTTCGTCGCATCGTCTTTTATAGCCTCTATGTCATTGGATCTCTTTCCCTTCAGCGTCATTTTAATTTGGGGAACACCCGGAAGTCATCATATAACTTCTTGATAACACTCATATATTTAAGATAGTTTCTTCCGTTGTAGTAGTTTAAGATCTTCTTTATTTAAAAATAAAATAAATCCACTTTGATGCAGAGAGTATTAAAAAAATTAATATTTTCCTTACTTCTTTAAGAATATTATAATAAGTCCTCACTAATGTCTTTTACTTTTAATCTTTCGTAGTAGTTGACAGTCTTTCCATGCCGTCCGAGACCCTCAGTAAATTTTCTAGCCTCCTTGACACCTTCTTTAAATAAAGGATTTGCTGCACTGTCCTTTTCAAACTGCAGTGCCTCGTCTATTTGAATCGCGCCAAATGTAGCGTAGTGAGCGGATAAACGATCTGCGAGTAGTGCTTCTTGCGGGTGATAGGTAATATGTTTCGCCAATAGTGTCGCTTGACCCACAGCTGTAAGCAGGAAATTATAATTGATTTAAATATTAGGACCATTACCAAAAAGTTGTGATCTTCAGAACCCGTTAGAAAATGTAATAATTTATGACACTAAATTGAAATAAATAATTATACTAAATTAAATTATACTTAAACGATCAATTTTAACATAGAAAAAAACAATTGAAAATGCGATCAATGCCAAAGAATATATCGGATTTTTGATACGAACTAAATAAACTGACATAAACATCTTTTTAGAATTTTTAATACAGATAACAGTCTGAACGAGAAGACTGGAGTTGAAATCTGAATAGATATAGCGCATCAATCTATGAAAAAGTTACCGTAGAGTCATCGAGTGTGACTTATGTGAATATCCATTTTGTGAGGTTCGCAGAAAAAAATTCCTTTCAAGTATGAGCCAAATCGTGTAATATTAAGACGTGCCGCAAAGGACCAGAAAATACACTCAGAAGATATTACTACCTCATTATGTAACAAATTCGTATTTGTTTAAATAATATGTTGTGTTTGAACAATTTTGTTCTAAAATAAATTTTTGAAATTGATCGTTTTCTGTAATGAATGCGGTGGTTTTTTATTGTCAAGAGCAACATTTTTTGTTGAAACCGTTATGGAATTGTTTAAAAAATTTATTAAAGATTAATTGTACATTTTTATGAAAATCAGATTAGAAAATATGATTTTTTTTTATATTGATCATGAAAAATTGGAAAAAATTGATTAAAAAAATGCCTTTCAACTTCCAGGGGAAGAATACTCATCAGTGTGACGCATACATTAAAATATATATATATATATAAATTTCCAACATTTACTTCCGAACAAAGTCATTTGAACAAAAAAAAAATATTTAAACAAATACGGATTTTTCAAAGAATGGTTAGTTATATCTGAAGGAAATAGATATTTAATAATAAGCGCCGAATTAAAAAAAAAAAAGATTTTCTATCTCTTTTTCAGAAAAAGTTACAATGAATTCATAATAAATTGCTGAAGCAGTTGGTAAATGCTTGAAACAAATATGAGTCTTCTTATCAATGACTAATTGCCCGAAAAACATAGAAAAAGCACCTCTCAATGAGTTAGCAGAAAAACAATATTATTTAAACAAACTAAAATCGTTCAAACAAATTAAAATTAGTTTAAAAATGCTTAGAAACATTTCACTTGTCGAATAGAAATAATGCGTGAAAATAAAGGGAAAAACAGAGCTAATATGCGTAAATTTTGCCCCAAATTGTAAATTTCAGTTTTGTGGGGCATTTTTGGGGCTCAAGGGTGGGGGGTCAAAATTCAAAGTTATTCAGCGAAAACTATTCGTCGGAGACTCCGCAACAAATTCTAATAATCTCTCGAAAGCTAGGTTAAAATTCAGAAACGTGCATGTCATTTTTCCGAAAACAAATATTTTTCCATGTTAATCTTATAGGATTTCTAGGCCTCTGTGGCACGTCTTAATATTTACCGATTTAGCCCAAGCTTGGAGGGAACTTTTTATTCCGGGAACCTGACAAAATGGTGCGGGGGGTGGGCATGCTCTCTATTAGAAAAAAGTTTCAACAGGTATGATTTTTGACCGCCCTAGAGAACCTCACACAAGTATAAAATTAAGGTTTTTTTATCAGGTATTTTAAAGTGATTTTTTCGAGTTGTATTCTAAAATAAGAGTGTCACTGAATGGAAACAAAACTTCTTGCACATACTTGTAAGCATAAATAAGCACTTTTAAAAATGAAATATTGATATCTATTTATAATTTTTAGATTCCTCAACTTAATACAAATGATTCATGTAAGCAGAAATCATTCACAAAATTCTTATGTCATTAATTTCTCAATTTTTGTGTACCAATTTGTATTTGGGAACATAATACCGAGTGAAAATTTTTGCTGTGTTTTATTTTTCTATTTCTAGAGAAAAGCAGGTAAAATGTTGAAACTTTACTAAAAACTCCTTCGATGTGAGTGTTTTACCCTAGTATTATTACAAAAAATCTATTAAATCATGGAAACGGGTAAAATGTCCGGGACTTAAACTGCAAATTTTTTGGCAACGACCCATTATAAGATAACTGGAGTATATAACATAAAAATATATTTCTTTCGTAAGTTCCTTACCAGTGCCACAGGCTACAAGGCGATTAGCCAGTCCATATTCCAAAGCTTGCTTTCCCTCAACGAATCGCCCAGTGAGAATCATGTCCATTGCTCTCGAATATCCAATAAGTTTAGGAAGCCGAACGGTTCCTCCACACATAATAGGAATTCCGAATCTCCTATTCAGGAAACCTAATGCCGCCGTTTCGTCAATAATTCTCATGTCACACATCAATGCAAGTTCAAGTCCCACGCCAACCGCGAATCCCTCTATGGCGGCAATAAGTGGTTTTTCTGGAAGACTGTCTCTGTTGCTCTGAAAATAAAAATAAAACATTGGTTACAATTATTATTCACTTCTAATTGTACCAAGTATTTGGGTATTTTTTAGGGGTTGATCACTCTTGAAACCTGGTGTACCAGCCTTCGTGTAATCTTTGAAATGTTTTGAAATCGTTAAAAGCTTTCTGAAATCATTAAAATCTTTTGAAAGCTTTAAAATCTTTCTGAAATATTTGAAATCATTGAAATCTTTCGGATTAGTTGACATTTTTAAAACCTTTCTGAAATTTTCTGGAATCCTTTGAAATCTTTTGAAATATTTCGGAATCATTTAAATGTTTTTGAAATCTTTGCAATCTCCTGATATCTTTTGAAATCTTTTGAAACCTTTCGGAGTCTTTGAAATCTTTAAAAGCATTCTGAAATTGTTGCGAAATCTGTTAAATTTGTATGAAATATTTTGAAATCTTCTGCAATCTTCTGAAATACTTTGAAATCTTTCGCAATCGTTGAAATCCTTCTGAAATCTTTGGGAAATATCGGATATCATTAGTGAAATCATTGAAAATCTTTTTTTTAAATTATTATAAATAAATATTTTAAATCTTATTTGAAATATCTTAAATCTTTCCGAAATCTTTTGAAATCGTTAAAATCATTGTGAAATTGTTTGCGAAATCTGTGAAATTTGTATGAAATATTTTGAAATCTTCTGCAATCTTCTGAAATACTTTGAAATCGTTGAAATTCTTCTGAAACCTTTAGGAAATATCGGATATCATTAGTGAAATCATTGAAAATCTTATTTTTAAATTAATATAAATAAATATTTAAAATCTTATTTGAAACATCTGAATTCTTTTGAAATCGTTAAAATCAGTTGAAATAGTTAAAATGATTCAAAATCGTCGACATTTTCGTGAAATCACTGTAAATCTTTCCGAAATATTTTAAATCATCATCTTTATAAAATTATTTGAAATGTTTTGAAATCGTCAAAATCTTTGTGAAATCATTTGACATATTCTTTAAGTATATGAAATCATTAAAATCTTTAGGAGTCGTTGAAGTCTGAAATATTTCTGAAATTTTTGTGAAATCACTTTAAATCTTTGAAATGTTTTGAAATCATGGACATCTTTGAGAAATCATTAAAATCTTTTGAAATATTTAAATTGTTCTCAAATCTTCGAAATCTTTGTGAAATCATTTTAAATATTTGTAATGTTTTGAAATCGTCAAAATCTTGGCGAACTCATTAAAATCTTTTGAAATCTTTCGGAAATATTTGAAATTATTCAACTATTTCGGAGTAGTTGAAATCTTCGAGATCTTTCCGAAATTTTTGCGAAATCATTTCACAAAACGTCGGCTAGATTCGTAGTTTTGCACACGATTGAAATCCAAAACAATTTCTTTCATTATAATGAATCATCGTGAAAGCATTAAATCTATAATATTTCTGAAATATTTGGAATCATTGAAATCTTTTGAAGTAGTTGAAATCTTAGTTAAAATTGTTATCAAATCTTTTTAATATTTTTCAAAAATTTGACATCTTTGTATAATTTGAAAGCTTTGAAATGTTTTGAAATCATTGAAATCTTTGTAAAATCATTAAAATTTTTTGAAATCTTTGGAAATCGCCGCCAAATATTGCGCTTCAACGCCATTTAACATGAACAAACAAAATATACTTCAATTATTTATACCAAAAAGTTACACCCGCGAATGCTTTGAAATGAATAGTAATAGCCAAATATAGTATTTATAAGTTTAAAAATCAAATACCTTAATATTATATTACAAAATGAAATAAAAATAAACCCTAGGAGTACAAGATTCACCTGAAATTAGATAATGGAATAACAATTTCACCAGAGAATGTTGTAATATCACTAAGATCCGCCAATTACTATTGATGAATATAACATTTTTATCATTACTGTATTATAATATTTAAATTATTCATGTCCTCGAAGTAACATGTCTAGAATGTTGAAATCTTTAAAATCTTCTGAAATCCTTTGGCATCTTTTAAATCTTTCGAAATCGTTGAAATCTTTACGTAATATCGGATATCATTTGTGAAATACTTGAAAATCTTATTTTAAAACAAATAGAAATGAATATTTAAAATCTTATTTGAAATATTTGCAAAATTTTTGAAATCTTCTGAAATCTTTTTGAATCGTTAATATCTTGAAATCTGGTGAAAACTCAAAAGTCGAGTGATCAACCCCTCGGATATTTGAATTATTCAATTATTTACTTATTATATAGTGAAGACCTGCATAGTGGTTTTACCAAGGAAGCAAATTGCGGCAAATCATGCTCAGATTTCCCATGATGTTTCGCGATTTCATGAAGATCGTATCCAGTGCAGAAATTGCCGTTAACCCCGTGGAGGATACCAACTGAAACTTCCTTGTTTTCGTCGAAAGCGTCTAGAGCTTCTGAAAGGTATTGGGCGGTAGAAACGTCGAGACTGTTTTTTTGTTTGGGACGATTTATGGTAATCGTCATTATTTTATCCGCAATATTCACTAATATCGTCTTTTCTGAAAATATTTGAAAAAATATTAAAATTTTAATTAATAGTTGACCGAATCCATTTCAAATCAGACAGGTTCTATACTTGAAGTTACAGAATTTCTCGCGGCAAAATATGTTTTTTTTTAAGAGAAAATTAGGCGATACGTATTTTTCCAATTTGCAAACAAAAAATCTACGAAGTTCTGCGTATTTAAATTATGTGCAAAAACTTCACTTTTTTTAATCCTCTAACTTTTGACCTCTTTGAGATATTTATCGTTTTCTTACATTTTTTATTTATATATTTTTTGCCCATTTTTCGTTGAACGTGTACATTCATAAGGCAGACATCTTGTGAATTTTATGTGGGCTAAATAACTTTTGTGGCCAGGAGAATTTTTTTTGCATTAAATCAAAGTTTTTAATTTTTCTCGCAAACAACGACAGATACGAAAAAATTTTGAGATAAAAGTTCACACCTCTAAAAAAGTTCTATGAAAATTACCTTTTGCACTTTTGCGATAGCTTACATCGTTTGCGATTAAAATAAAAAAATTATTTTAGGAAAAAAAACTTTACATCATTTTATGACAAAAAAATTCTCCTAGCCACAAAATTTATTTAGCCTGCATAAAACTCATAAGATTTTTTCTTTATGAAAGTACAAATTCAATAAAAAATTGACAAAAAATATAAATTATAGAGGACTAAAAAAAATTGAAGTATTTGGAAAAACAAAGCACAAAATTCAAATACGCATAACTTGGTATAGACATGTTTTTTTTTTGTAAATTAAAAAAATACGTTTCGCCTAATTACCTCTAAAGAACAACATATTTCGTCCAAGAGAGATTCTGCGACTTTAAGTGTAGAACCTGTCTGATTTGAAATGGATTTGGTCAGTTACATTTATACATATTCAGGGTGGCGACTCAAATCTTGGAAAAAAAGTCATTTTCCCATTAGTCAAAAGATTTAAAAGATTTTTTCATACTTTTTAGATCCAACTTCTGAAGTTCATTCAAATTTGAGTAATAAGATATAATGTATTAACATTGTGAAATGTTTAAATCTAAAAACCTGAAAGTTCATTTGAATTTTAACCTTTAAAAAAAATTACAATATACAAATTCAAACCATAGAAAAGTATTTAAGATCTGAAAACTGATTGTAAAAAATACTATTTTTTTTTAAATTCCTACCGGTGTCAGGTTTTGAAATAGAATTCCTTGCATCGGAACCATCAGCAGTTGTCTCGGAGGTTAGAGTTCGTCTCAAAGTTTGTTTTAAATGTTCACACAAAACTGGTATTCGCCTTGAGAGGATCATTATTATATTTTAACGAATACTCTTTATTTTGAAACTAAGTGAATCTTATAAAAACAGATGCCTATACGATTTCTCCGCAACAATATTTATTTCGTAATCCACGCCGTATCCACAACCAAGCATGTGTCAATCACGTCAATAATTATAATTAAAAAATTTATAGGTTAGGAAAATCAGAATAGCCAACCACTGAATTTATTTCGTTCAAGGTGCATTTGCTAAAAATGACTTTCACTAAATATCATTTACAAAATATGTCGTAAAATTTGTATGAAATAATCACTAAAATTAATATCAATATATTCATTAACAAAATTTTGTAAACAGTTGTTTTTAAAATGACGCATTTTAAATCTTCTTGTTTTAGGATTGGCAGCCCTAGCCGCTTGTGAACTTACATATGAGCCCGCAAATTTCGAAATTATATTTAAGTAAAGTAAAGCTTTTGAAATAAACTTATGAAAAATGATGATAAATAAATAAGTAAATAGAAAGTTTAAATACAATGTCGGAAAGCGTTATTGAAGAGGAAAAAGAAATATTTGTTAGAGAGGTCAGTTTTAACCTATAGTCAAAAATCTATCTTACCCACCGTTGGTCAAAACTTACCTCTCTACCAAATCTGTTGTTTCCTCTTCAATAATGCTTCCCGACTTTGCAGTTTAACTTTTAATTGTAAGCTGCAGTCCACGTTTCATATATTTATCACTCATTTTTCATGATTTTCTTTAAAAATCTTCACATTGCTTAACTATAAGTTCGAATTTCGCGGGCTAATATGCGCATACGCGCGATGCAGAAGGCACACTACTGCACGTGCAACAAAGAATGGCAAGGACAAGGATGGCAAGTGAAATCGTGTGAAACGTTTGCGGAACGTAAACAAAGTATTGCCTTACAATTTAATTTTTTTTGTACTTAAAAATGTAATTAAACATTTAATGTTAAATTGCTTAGTTTTAAGTGTTTTTTTATCAAATGCGTGGATGCTGCTCAACTGTGTGCCAAACGAAAATGCTTTGATTTTTGGTTAGATATTAGGACGTTTAGGTTGAAAAAGGAATAAACTCCAAAAAACCGGTTTATTATGGATTTCTCGGAGGAATTAAATAAGTTTATTACTTCTTCGAAGAGCAATAAGGTCACGGATAAAAAGGTTTGTCAGTGATTATAATTTGAACTTATGTTTTACTCGATAATATATAATTATTAATAATAAATAAATCTGGGGATTCTTAACCTCAAAGCTCGAAATTTTAAGTTTATTCATGTTTATTGAATTAAAATGATTTAACGTTGATTTCATATTAGATGGAGTATTGCAAATTAAATATTTAAAACAATATAATTTAAAAAAATAAAAATACTTTCTTGTTTCAATTAAAATTTGAATAATTGAAGGGTGGCACGTCAGAACAGTTTTATTCTCTAATTCTATTTTTTAGTTTTTAAACTTAAAAATTACCAAAGTTACTCCCAGAATATACCAATTTGTAACTGCAATGTTTTAATTTTCGTTCCCTTGAAATTACTTCAGGATACTTGCCAAAAAGTTGTGAAATTTAGGTCCCGGCTCCAAATTCCACTCGGCAACATGCCCCTAAATACAAATTCGCACACAAAAATTGAGAAAGGAATGAAAACAGAATTTCCTTAATGAGTTATATGTATGCTTTTACGAATTATTTGTATTAAGACGAGGAATCTAAAAATTATGAATAGAGGCCAATATTTTAGTTCCAAGGGTGCTTAATTATATTTAAAACTATGTCTCCGAAGCTTTGTTTCCACTCGATAACACTTATATTTTAAGATATAACTAAAAAAAAAACTTTCAAAAATCTAAAAATAATTAATACCGCTGCGAGGTACTATGGATGTATTTATTTGTGCTCGTGTTATGAGCACGTTGCTTCCTCATAGGTATAAAATAAATTTGCTTCCTCATAGACGGAAGTTCTTCTATAACAAAAGAGAAAAATGGACTCAATATTTTTCAAGCTTATGTTTCTGTCTCACCGAGCATCTTATTTTCAATAAATCAGAGAGAGAGAGAGAGAGCATCAAAAGATCAATAAACGTGTTCTGTTATAACGAAAAACTTGTTAACTTCCGCTAGTGTTATGTCCCAAATCAAAAAAGAGGTCTCCTCATATAAACAACGTAACCTTTTTTAACCTCATAACTCGCTATTGATTGATCATGAAAGGTGATCGAAGTTTCGTCAATAGGTTCATCGACGCGTCTTGAAGACGCGAAAGATTACATAAAAACAATTACAACAAAAAAGCACTGTCATATTTCCAATATAAAAAAATTTCCTCTTATAAATAAAGTAAATAATTTTGTTTAAAAATTAAAAAAACCCGTATTCGTAGGTCTTGGAAGGTCATGAAAGATTGTCGAATATCGTTGAATAGGTCAATAGATACGTTTCGAAAACGCCAATAAATACATCATATACAGTATTGTTGTATTCCCTATATTGAAAAATTTTTCCTCGTATAAACAAGATGAACGATATATTTTGAACATTTATAAATAGGTATTGCCAGTTCATAAAAGGACATGGAAGTTTCTTGAATAGGTCATTCGACGCGCCTTGAAGACGCAAATAAATATATGAAATATAGTGCTGTATTATTCCTAATATGAAGAAATCTTTCCTCATATAAACAGAATAAACGACATTTTTTAATTTCATAAATCGGTACTATAGTGGGTCATAACAAGTTATCTAATATGTGATTCGACGCGTCATTAAGACGCGAACAAGTATATAAGATATAGTAATGTAGTACACTACCGACATAAATTTTGGGTACATTTGCTTTGACTGTTAGAAAATTCATGCTTCATTTCAAAGACTAATATCAGAGCAGAAACTGAATCTACGTCATTGTAAGTAGAATCATTTTAAGGAATAGAAAACTTCGCGTCGAATCAGCCTACGTTGAAATCATTTTCATGAACAAGTCAAAAAATATTTGGTTTCAGAGTTAAAAGTTTTTTTTTTTGGCTAAATGAACATTTTAAAATCTTGAGTTCTACTCTTTGCCAAATCTAGAAAAGTATTCCTAAAAATATGGAAAAATCCTAGAATCAAGTGTAAATCCTACTCTTTAAATCAAGAGCACCATTAAATATTATGTAATTGCTGAGTATTCATATAAAATATTTACTCGTGCAACATTAGTTTTTGGTAGTCAAAAGTCCAAGATTCCTGGTTAATGTTTATTTTTTTATAAAGTGCAACTTCGTATATATTCCTTTATATTCTATTGTATATCTAATATAATCTGAAGTTGTACATTATAAATAAATGAAGGTTAACGACGAATCTCGGTCTTTTGTATCCCAAAAATTAATATGGCACAAGTAAATATTTGGTATGAATTATCATCAATTACATAATATTTAATCGTGCTCTTGATTTAGATTTCAAGAGTAGGATTTACTCTTGATTTTGTAATTTTTCTAAATTGTTATGAACACTTTTCTATATTTGGAAAAGAGTTGAACTCAAGATTTCAAAATGTTCATTTAGCTAAAAAAAACTTTAACTTTGAACATAAATATTTTTTTACTCGTTCATTAAAATAATTTCAACGTAGGCTAATTCGACGCGAAATTTTCTGATCTTTAAAATGATTCTACTTATAAAGTCGTAGATTCAGTTTTTGCATAGATATTCGTCTTTGAAGTAAAGTATGAATTTTTAAACGGTCAAAGTAAATGTACCCAAACTTTCTGTCGGTAGTATATTCCTAATATCGAAAAAGTTTTTCTTATATAAACAGAATAAATAATTTTTTTTTTAACTGCATAAATCGATACTAGTATCGATACAAATATATCAGATATAGCACCGTAGTTTTAATAATATCAAGAAAGTTTTGCTTATATAACCACAATAAACAATTTTGTTTAAACTTCATAAATCGGTACGATTAGGTTATAAAAGGTTCCACAAATGGTCAATCGATGCGTCTCGAAAACGCCAACCAATACCTCACATACAGTACTGTTGTATTTCTAATATTAAAAAAGTTTTCCTCGTATGAACAAGATAAACAATATATTTTGAAAATTTATAAATAGGTATTGCCAGTTCATAAAAGTACATGGAAGGTTCTTTAACAGGTCATTCAACGCGTCTTGAAGACGCTAAGAAATATATCATATGTAGTTCTGTAATATTCTTTATATGAAAAATGTTTCCTCTTTTAAAGAGAATAAACAATTTTTTTAATTTCATAAATCCGCACTAGTAGGTTATAAAATGTTCTCCAATAGGTCATTCGACGCGTCTCAAAGACGCGAACAAATATATCAGATATAGTACTGTAGTTTTCCTAATATGAAGAAAGTTTTTCTCATATAAACAGAATAAAACTTTTTTTAATTCATAAATTGGTACGAGTAGGTCATAAAAGATTCGATAATAGGTCGATCAATGCGTATCCAAGAAGCGAACAAATATTTGAGATATAGTATCGTTGTATTTCCAATATCAAAAAAGTTCTTGCTAAAAATTTTGTTTTCAAATTTCTAAACGCAAGAAAAAAAACTTCTAATCTGTCGATCTAGCGCAAATTCGTATCAGACCTGAACTTTAATTAGTGCTATAATTCCTCTAAATTTCATGACCCTTGCTATTTTATTCTTCGAGATATGGCAAACAGAAAAAAGTCACACACGCGCGCGGACATTTAAAAAAATCCATTTTCGAGTTCCTGGGGCCGAATTATATCGAAATATGTAAAAAAAGTAGATTTGAAAGAATAAATCATTACAAACCTCCCCCTACGTTGAAGCAAAAGCCATTAATCTTATTCATATGTAAATGTAAACAGAAACACAAACCTTTTAATTGTTCGTTACTTAACAAAATTTTGAAAAATGTGCATTGTACATTTTTTGTGTTACCGAATTCGTTAATATTTTCTTAATGATTCTGAATAAAATAAGAAGAAAATTTAAAATGTGAATACACTGCCAAATAGAGCGGAAAAAAGAAATATTTATCATTATTTTTTAAGATTTTTGCATCCACTCTAAATATATTTAAAATAATTTCCAGTCGCCTCGTTGAGGCTGTTAAAGCTGATCGAAATTTAAGTCAAAATTGATCAGAGACAGGACTATTTATTGAAAGTTATCACTAATCATCTTCCTAAAATATGCTTTTAAATGTGCCTTCATTTTTTTCTTATGAAAAGCTCTCAACTTTAAATAAAAATTCAAAATAAATAATATATATATATATATTTGTTTTTTTAAATTTAGTTTAATATATTGTTCTACTTTCTAAAGGGTTTTAAAAGTGTTTAAATGCTTTTATAGAGAATAAAACAGTTTCAAATTTACACAAATCCGCTTATATTAATAGAAAACGCAAATAAACATAATTTTCGTTTTTTGATCAAACACTACAAACATATTATTCTTGATCTCTGAAATTCGTATTTTCATTCAATTTTGGGTTTGAAATATTGAAAAAAATACTTTAGTTGTTTTTTTAAAGTCACATTAAAAAAAGCCATAGTCTAAATTTCACAACTTTTTTGCACAACCCTTAAATAATTTTTCGGATTTATAAATTTAATTTATGCAAATAATACAAGAACGTCTCTTAAAAATGATTTTTCTGAACATTTTTAAAATTTTAATTGAATTATGAATTAGACATGCCTAATCATAACTATCCTAAATTTATAGATTAATATTATTTACAGGCTGCTGTAGAAATTATGCTCAGTTTATACAGTAATACCGATGCTGTTCGAAAAATTACCAGTAATACTTTAGAAAAGGTACCTGATAGCGTAACGTGGGATCTGATTATAAATACAGCACATCAAATAATATTAGATGTACGTATTCCTTTAATTTAATAATTATAGAATCCACTAGTTAAAATTGTACATAATAAATTAACGTTTCTCATAAAAATACATATCAAATTAATCTACAAAACCATTACTCATTTTATTGAAACTTTTAAAGGACAAAATTGGAAAGGCAGCAGCTAACAAGACAATGGTTTGCAATTTTGTTGAGCAAACCTTTGAAAATGCAAAGATGATGTTCACTCGGCCAGATTTTGCGCCTGTAATTTTTGAAATATTAGAAAATGATACGTACGCTTTTTACCAAAATATGTATATAAGAGCACTACGTGTTTATATACTTCCTGTACATGCGTACCGACTTCGATTCTCTTCGGAATGCTGGCAGCAATTGCTTAAAGTTTGCGTCAATCTATATTCACATCAAACGACATCAAAAGACAAGAGCAATTTAATGAAAACAATGCAATCGATTGTGGAATACGGATGCTTGGAATCACATCTCATCCTAATTTTGAAGAAGTTTTTACCAGTTTTAGGTAAGAAAATAGGTTTTAACTAAATTAGAAGAGATCAATTTTTATTATTGAAATTAAAAAATTGAAAATCTCACAGTCTGGTCCCCTATATCTTCTATATTTGGTGTTGACCCTATAGTACTCTTTTTTCATAACTTGGTCCCCATAGAATTCATTTTTATTATTAAATTTTTAATACTATTACAGTCATATTTATAAAATATAATTTATGTTTCTAATTACTCGGCCAAATTCAATTTCAAAAATGTATTCGTTTGCATAAATATAACTCTGTACTTGGTCCAGTTTTCGCATCGTAGACTTTTTTGGTGAGACTTCACTCCTTTTATGACAAAATAAACAACTATACAATATAAGAGTATGCAGATATTTTTCAAAATTAATATTTTTTATTAATACATTATCAATAAAAAAATTTTTACACATAAAAATGAAAAGCTATATAATTATAATTAAATCCAAATGATCAGTAGCGGATTTCCATTTTTATCTAAATTCAAAGTTCCAAATAACCACATTGTCAAATAAACAGTTTTACCCGAACTATTTATTTCTAGATCTTAAGCACAAAATTAATTAAACGAATGAATTTTTATTGGATTGTTACCATTATATAACTTTATAATAATAATAATAATAACCACATTGTCAAATAAACAGTTTTACCCGAACTATTTTTTTCTAGATCTTAAGCACAAAATTAATTAAACGAATGAATTTTTATTGGATTGTCACCATTACATAACTTCCTCTAAGAGGAAAAAAAATTACTTTATTTTCTCCATTTTCTATTCTATATATACTATGAGGCCCAGTAGTAAGGGGTTGTGCATAAATTACGTAACACTTGGGGAGGGGGGCTAGCTTAGTGTTACATAATGGTGAAAAACTACAGGAAATTTCGGAAAAAGCGTCACATGGGGGGGGGTGCAAAATTGTCGGAAAATTCCGTTACGTAATTTATGCACGACCCTTAAGTTAAAAATAATAAATCACAATTTCAATCGATCCAAAATTACAACAGTAAATTTTTTATATATGCAGAAAGCATCTTCAAAAACGCCAGGTCAGATCAAGTGATAGCCGAATCTGCATTTCAACTGGCAACAAGTGTTTGTCGACAAATAGCAGTGGAAAGTCGTTTCGCATTATGCGATTTTGGTGAAACTATTTTGTCCGACATTATTTTTTTAAGCGGACGTACAGAAAAGTATCGATTGTTTCAAATTCTAGTGCAAGCTCACCACCCTAAGGGAATAACTCTAACAGAGTCCGCTTTTTACGCTCGAAACAAGGAAGAGTGGAAAGACATATTACAAAATATGTTTTCCATGATAGTCAAAGAATGCCGACCAGAAACTTTGTCTCAGCCTTTTATAGATTTCGCATCTGCAGGTGAGTTGGGCTAACTATATTAATATTGTATTAAAATTAACACAAAAAAAAAGAACAAAAACTACTCATCATGATATTTTCTAAGTTTATTTCCGGATTAAGTAATTCACTATGTTTTATAAATATTTTTTGTATATTTAACACAAGAGTTTAATTACTCCGGCATCAGGTGTATACTCTCTCTGCAATATCATGCAATGCTTTGCAATCCCATGCAAGCCTTTACAACCCCTTGTAATCTCATGCAATGTCTAGAAAATTTCGTGCAATCCCATGCACTGCGTACACTTCCATGTAATCCCTTGGAATCTCCTACAATATCATGTAATCTTTATAAAATGTTGAGCGATCTCTATCAAATTTCGTTCAATTCCATGCACTGCTTGACATCTCTCTTATAAATCCTTTCCAATCCCATGCAATCGCTCTGCAATATCGAGCGATTT
Organism: Andricus grossulariae; assembly: GCA_011634705.1. Lineage (NCBI taxonomy): Eukaryota > Metazoa > Arthropoda > Insecta > Hymenoptera > Cynipidae > Andricus > Andricus grossulariae. The sequence continues at coordinate 38,210 of JAABKJ010000149.1, read as the reverse complement.
CTGTAAAAGTTAATCTTGCAATTACATGCACTGCTTACAATCCCTTGTAAGTCCATACAACTCTTTACAATGCCTTGTAAGTCCATGCAACTTAATTAAATCTCTATAAAATCTCGTGCGATCTCTATGAGTTTTCGTGCGATCCCGTACACTGCTTGTAATCTCATGCAATCACGTGGATTCTTATGCAATCTCCTGCAATTCCATGTAATCTCATGCACCATTTTCCTGTCACATATATGCAGTCTTTTACAATTGCATGCAATCTTGCAATCTAGTGTACATCAGAAATCCGAGTTATTAACCCCTCGGTTTTAAAAATCTAGCAATTACCTGAACCTTTGAAATAATTGAAAAACTCTATACGAATCCATTCCTTCTTACAGTTTTCAGACAAATAAGCAAACTACCCAGTGACCACCAGACTTTAATTTTAAAATCAGAATACGAAGACGAATACTCCCAGCCTATAAAAAAGAGACGCCTTAGCGTAAAATGCGGAGTTTTAGTAAACACGATAAACGAAAATGAACTCAAACTAGCCTGGCCCATAATCCAGATACTAGCAAATCTGCTTAAAAATTACCCAGACAGTTTAGAAGCTGACGAATTCATGGAACTCGTCCGTATCGTAAAATTCCTCTTTTCAAAATTATCGGAACACAAAGTCGCCATGGGAAGTTTGTGCCAATTGGCTTTGGAAATTATACCAATTCAAGATAAGTTTAGCATTCTGGACAAAAATTTAGAAGACAAAAACTTCGGAAGCGAGATTTTAAATTCACTTTTGAGGCATTTACACGCCGTAAAAGACAGCAACTTGGGTCATCGTTTGATCCAGTCCTTTATCGAGCACGGACAAATTTCGAATTTCGATCTCATCCTTAGAGCTTATGTTACGGGAGCAATGAAATGGAATTCCAGCAGTGTTCGAACTTTGCTTCTACTCTGCAGACATGCAACCTTGCCAGAAAAAATAGTCCAAGTAGACGAAACCGTTTCATCCGAACCTCTCAAAATCAAACTTCTCAATTGGGCTTTGAACATTCCCTGGCAATCTAACTTCTCTCAATTTCCCATAGATGATTTGACCGAGATTCTCTCCAATTTTCCGCTCAGACTCTGGTGCAAGGACTCTTTAAACTTAACTAAGACTTCTAGATTTTTATTTAGTGAAGGACGCAACCTTCGAATTCGAGAAGAAGCCAGCATTTTTGATGATGTTAAACCAATAATTCATTCCGATATCGACCAGTGTCACTTGGCTTTAGCTTTTGAAATCAACTTATTCTCTGACCTGAATATGGAAACCTCTGAGAAACTCGAGTCGAAACAATTCAACCCAGCTTATCGAAGATCGGATCTCGAGTTCCTAGTTTCCGAACTTAGCAAACCGTTGCAAGTAGACATAAGATTTGGGAATATCTCTACCATGATGATGAAAAACATGATTGTGGCGAGAACTCTTTCGGGATTGAAGCAATTATGCCTAGGAGACGAAGTCGAATTTCATTCTCTTTATAACGCCCTTCATAATTCACTCGAGAAGGTCTTCACTTTTCTCGCAGAAGTAGACTTTTCAAGGCAAAGATTGACTGATTTGGAACTGGTTTTAAATTCCCTGAGTCTATTTTTCCAAGCTTCGTACCACGATACTATTACTGAATGTATCTTGTCAAGCGTTTCTCAAACTTCTCTGCTCAATCTCTACAATATCTTAGCCCTCGAAAGTGATTCCAACGAGGAAACTGCACTTTATCTCTGTCCTAATCTTGAGGATGAAGTCAAGTTAGATTACCAAAATCAATCTCCATCAGAACTTTCAAGAACGGAGATTCTGAGACTACAAGCTACGAGGGCTTTAAAAAATTACTGTTGTTTGACATCTGATTCTACCATGACGGGAATCCAGGAGCAACTCATCACGAGTTTAATTCAAAGTAACTTCGCTGATCTTTCCACCAGCTGTGACATAAAAATTGCCATATTACTTTTAGAAACAGCAAACCAGGAAATCTTCCTGAGCGAAAAAGTTTTTGAAAATTTGGTCGGTCTTTTGGATCTTCTATCGATAGAATTCCAGAAGCATCAGAAAATTGTTCGCTACGTTCTGAGAATCCTCCCTGATTATTTTAAACACTCGGCAAAACTTGGATTTACAAAGAAGCTTTTGAGAATTCTACTTGACATAGACAGGAACATCGATAGGAAAATTCACGGACCTTTGGTGCATCTTGAGTTTGTTAAATGTCTTTCTGCATTGATTTCCGTATATCCAAACTTGACTTACTTGGTGGATGATAAGCCTCAAAGTGTTCTACTATTGATTTTGCGATACGTTAATAATCCATTCTTGATCGTTAGATTGGAGATAGCTAGAAGCATCTACACTCTATTTTCCAGAAAGGAAATAAGCTTCGAGAAGAAACAGAGCTTCTACAACAATCTAATCATAAAGATGAAATCCTTGAAGGAAGAAGAGGCCGAAAATACAGACGAAAGAGCAGCAAAACTCGCGAGTTTTCTCTACATAATCGGAGCCGTGATAAGCAGTGATAGTATTTTTCAAAACCAAGCTCTCTTTAATCTTCTTCAGTTTTCATCATCAGAGAAAATCCCTATCAAGATAATCCAAAAAGTCCTAAAAATCGCTGGCCCTTCCCTAGAAGATAATTTGGATTACCTTCTGATTCACTGGTGTGCTAAAGAATCGTTCGACTCCTTTCCATGGAGTATAATTGGATCTTCGGATGATTTCTTCATCAGGCAGATGCATATTCCGATTTTGAGAAAAAGCAAAACCATTTCAGAAGCGTTGGACCTTTGCAAAAAAGTGGGTCTTTCTTTTGAAGAAAGTTTCAAGAATTCTTTTCCTAAAATCGTTGCCTGGTTGCTATTTTACATCTCCAAGGAAGAAAACTGGGCGAAAGATATGTTCGAGAACCTGAAAAATAATAGAGGAGAATTTCAGTTGGTGAGGAGGTTCGAAGAGCTGATAAACGAGACTTTGGATCTCGTGATTGTAAATTTGATTACAGGACTTGATGACGAGGATCATTTTTCGCAGCTTTTTGGAGTTAACATTGTGATGCCGGAGTCTATTCCAGTAAGATTGAAGATGGATGAGCTTGATAAGTGTATCCACATCTTGGAAGAAGTTTTAAAAGAATCGTTGATTCCATTTTTGGTAGGAAAGCAAAAAAACCTTCTGCAGAAAGTCTTGTTGAGTTTGACTTCCAACATTTACGAAAACGATAATGCAAAAAAGAAATCTCCAGACCATAAACTCAAAGCTTTTCATCACTACGTTTACTTTTGCACTCTTCTGATGCGAGAACTAAAGAACGGCTACTTCGACATCATGTGGATTTTTGTGGTGAGAGATATTTGCTACACTTTACTGCATTTAATCAAGGGCCGATCAAATAATAACCCAAGTATTCGAACCGATCTATCAGAATTAGCTTGCAAATTCCTAGACGAGTTTCTATGTCAGATTCTGCCAGAAAGATCTGCAGCAGTAAAGGAAATTTTCGTCCTTATCGTCAGAACATTAACTCCTCTCGCTTTTCTCGATGATTCTTCAATCGCTCTTCAAACACTCAAATTTCTGATTGTCGATCAAAAGGAAGTTTTCAGTGATGTGATCCAAAAACTGAACTCCTTTCCTCAAAGTTTGCCATTCAAGGAGATCAGGGTTGTTTATGAAAGCCTCAAACTGAAATACACCCTCGAAAGTGAAATTGAACACTTCTTAACTGTTACAGACGAGATTAATTTGCCGAGCAATGCGAGTAGTCTTCTTCTTTTAAAGGGGAAACTATCAGAAAAGAAAGAAGAGTTGAATGATATGTACAGAAAACTGGAAAATCTGAGAGGTTTTGCTGAGGATTGTGTATCAAGTCTTCTTCATCAGTTGATTCACAGACTCGTGAAGTTGACAGAGTCCTCGGATCCGATAGTTTCTGAAGAAGCTGCTAAATGTTTAGGAATTCTAGGACCTGGAGATTTGACGACAATGATCTTGCACCAGGAAAAAGCGGAAATAAAGGAAGCCACTGATGGAATTGAAATGCTGACATACAAGATATTGATTTTACTGTCTAATTATATAATCGAAAAGGATATCGAGTTGAGAAAAGCGAGTTCTGATGCACTTTATGCTGTGCTGTCTTCACCTTGGGGACAAAAGCTCATAAATCTGAAATATTTAAACGATTTTGAGAAGGTACTTGATGCAAAGGAAACAAGACTTTGTTTGAATCGGATTCGGCCTTTCGTGATAAAAAACAGAATTGCTAATACGAAAATCGGTGTTGATAGATCGAAGTTTGAGAAGATTATTGACTCTGAAAATTCCCTTTGGAAGGATCAATCAAATTGTCCCTATTTTGAATGGATCACGGGATTTGTCTGTAAAATTGCTGAGAGTTTTTGTAATTTTTATCTTGAGAGTCTAGTTCCGATTTTTAAAAGCAATTTACAGTTTTGTGAAGAGATCATTTCCAGGATTATTAATATTATGATTCGATTGGATAGTTCTATTGCTTCTGATCTCTGCGATTGTATTAATCGATTCTTTCGATATAATTGTGGGACAAGAGATGAAGGTTTCCATAAAAGTGGAACTCGTAATCAAGATTCTGTAAGATGCATGTTAAACATTGTGAATTTTTTGAGGATTCAGGACGATGAAGGCGTTGAACTGAGCTTTGATTATCTGCCGATTGCGAAAGCTGCTCAATTTTGTTCTGCGTATTTTACTTCTGTATTGTACGTAGAGTTATGGTGCGAAACTTTTTTAAATGGAAAGAGGGATATTGGACGTACTTTAATTATTGATCGAATTTATAATGAGGATCCGATTCAAGGAAAAATTGTCAAAGACATTTTGAGAGAGGCAAGTATTCAAATTGGAGATCCAGATGCAGTTTATGGATGTGGGACTGCACATTTGAAAGATCGAGAAGCTAGATTACAGTATTTTGCTGATTTACAACAATGGGATCAGATGCTTATTTTGCAGGAGTCGAAATTAAGGGATGGAAATGATTCGGTAATGGGTGAGTATTGATTTATTCATTTTGTTCATTGTAACTTGTTTAAATCATGGTCATAAGAGTAATTCAAAGTATGTTAAAAATTTTGTAGAGCTCAACAATTAGAATAGTAACTAGTAAAATGTAAAGGGAAATTCTTTCGTGACATAAAAAACGATTTTATTTTTAATTAAATATCCCACGGATTTCTAAAAGATAAATCCACTCAACTATTTTGCAGGTATGTTAAGTGCCCTAAAAAACTCCGGATATCAATTTCTTCTAAGTCGTTTCATGAAAAACATTGATAAAACCAAAGAATCTCCAGAAATTGAAGACTTCCAATATGAATCTGCATGGCGTCTCGCAGATTGGAATATTTTATCTTCCCAACAAACCACAGAAACTCCTGAAAATACATGTAACGATTTGCTGCGTGCAGAAAAAGAAAGTTACTCCTATCATCATTATAAGTGCTTGAAATCTTTCCACGAAGACGATCTTGTAGTTTTAAAATATGCTCTCGATTCTGCTCGATCAACCATCATTAAGGATCTTCGAAACATCAGTTTAGGTGAGTAAATTTGAGATTTATCAATTATAATTTATCATTACGTCAGAGCTCGGAGTCATGCCACTGTTGACACTATTTGACACTATTTTTAAAAAATGCCACTAATACCACTATTTTATCATAATTGGCAGCTAATGCCACTAGTTCTTTATTTTCCCTTTAAAATTATTTTCATCCTATTTTTGGTCGGAAAGCAAAAAAACCTTCTGCAGAGGGTCTTCTTGGGTCCTAGGACTTATGTATATATATAAATTAATTTAATATACTATACATGTATATTTTATTTATTATTTTCCATCTAAGGCCTCGAAATGTACGACATTTTCTCCTTTTCCGACTTTATGAAGAAAAATCTTTCAAGATTGAACAAATTCATATTTCAATACTATTTCAAAATATAATTTTCAACGAAAGCCTTAATTGTCGATATATTAGTTTGAATTTAATATCGTCCAAAAAATAATTATATACCAAATTGAAATAATTTTAAAATCAATAACTTTATTTAATCACATTCAAAAGTAAAAAATATTAAGCATTGAAAATGAAAGAAGCTTAGAATTGAACAATTAAATTAAAAATTTTTGGTTTCGAAAACAGTTCAAATTATAAGACCTGCCTTAATTAATAAAAATTCAAATAGAAAAGATTTGAGTTTGGTAAAGAATGAAGTTAAAATTAAATAAATGAACAGAAAATTCCAATTTTTTGACTTTGCCAGATGTTAAATTTACAACAGCAAAAAAGCTAAAACCTAAAAATTATTTCAAATCGAAAAAACCTTTGAATGAACAACATTTTTCAATCCAGGCAACTCTAGCTCAAAATGCATTTAAACTAGAAACTTTCCTCATTTGAAACAAATAGAAGATGATTAGTTTAACTTTTTACAAAAAAAAATATTTTAGACGTGGGTCAATTCTTTCATTGAAGAATAATTTAAATTATGCAGAAATTCCTAGCATTTAAAAATACTTCAAAATTAAATTTATCGTGTTTGGCGGAAATTTACTGCTCTTATTGGAATTAGTGTAATAGGAACTAATTTTCAAAGATTTTCTTCATCTTTGCAAATATATTTAATCAGAGATTAATTAGTTTCATTTCATGCGATTATTCTTTTTCAATTATATTTCTCTTCATATAATAGTCTCTAATTGTTCTGGAATGGAACTGTCAGCTTAAGGTTTAGAATTTTCTTTTTAAATTACCTTTGAAGAGAACCTAAAAAATGCTTGGAATTCGAAACTAAAAATTCTGTAGCAGCCTTGGTATAAGAAATTAATTTAACAAGTTTTATACAAAATTTCATCATATGATAAAAAAGTATCAAAATAGTACTTATATAAATTAGGTTTAGAATTTATGCCATAGAATAATTTAGAATTTCAAATTTTCTTCATAAAAAACTAGAATATTACAAATTAGAGTTCTTCATGTTATATGTTACTCCTAAAGAATTGATATCCCTAAAGGAATACATTTTTCGACATTAGCTTGTGCGACTTCTTTTAAAGTATACTGGTCTATCCAAGGTCTGCCTGATTTATATGTACATATATGTTTATGATTTAAAAAATTTCATGCCACGAGTTTGCTACTGTTTCTCAAAATTTGTGCCACTATTGACACTATTTTGTGCCTCTCAAGTGAGCCCGAGCCTTGTTAGTTATAAAATTAATTTGTACTTATAATTTTTTCAGAGAGTTGCAAAGCGGTATATCCAAGCTTATCAAAACTCCAAATGCTTCGAGAAATTGAAGAATTGAGTTCAGTAGAACCAAATCAGTATAAAAAAATCCTTTCTGATTGGAAATCTCAGGATTATATCCGCACTAGTGAATTTCAATACGTTGAGCCGCTTTTGTGGCAAAGAAGCATCATGTGTAAAATTAAAGATTCATTTAAGAATGACAACGTCTTGAAAGAGGGTCTTATCGATTTTTATTTAGAAATTGCCCAGATTGCTGCGCGGCAAGGATATTTCAAAGAAGCCTTTCGAGCATTAGGTATCAATTGATCAATTTTAAATATTCATATATACTATAAATCTGTGGATTATAAATTAGGAACAAATTATTAAAATTAAGAGATTGTTTTGTCTATATAAATTATTTAGACAATCTTTTAATTAATAATAATAATGCTCGAAATTGAATAATTTCAAATTCGGCGTATGTGTGGTTCCAGATTGTAGATACAATTTAATTTTCAAGTTAGAAGCCTTAATAGTCGAACAGTTTATAAATAAAAGCGTTTCAACTTGAATAATTTCAAATTAAAGTATTGAAAATTGCTGAACAATTCAATTTTGTAAACTTTCAATACCTATTGTAAGATTTCAAACTGAAAGTCTGAACAGTCAGGTTAAAGATTGAAGCGTTCTAAATTGAACAATTTTATTTCCATTCTTCAGAAAAAGAAATAAAATTTTCTGTTCTGTAAGATGCAGCCAAAATATGAACTTTTATAGCATCTATTATTCACCCTATTATTAGTACCATTTGACAAAGAATCAAGAAAAAACGCTGGATTTTTAGGGAAAATTGAGTTTTAAAATGTAACTATTACGAAAACATGTTCAATTAAAATATATTTTACAGGGACTTTGGCAAAACAAGAGGGACTTTCTCCCGAAATTCGAAACCAGTTACATTATCAAGAATCATTGCTAGCCTGGATGAATAAAGATGAAGGCTTAGCTCGTTCTCTACTGAGAAATCTAATAAACCGAACATCCAATAATCCTCGTCTTCACGCAGAATCTCTCAGCGTCTTCGGAAATTGGATGGCTGAAACCCAGTCTGGAAATCGTCACACCATCTTACGAAAATACTATCTTGAATCGATCCAAACCTCTCTATCAATCGACGAACCTACTTCGCAGGATTTAAAAAACCTTAACAACACTCAAGCGGCTTTGGCTCGATTCGCAGACGTTCATTATCGACAATTAAAGGATTATATGCAATCGCCTGAATTTGCGAGCGTAAAAACAGTGGCGCAGTTATCTTTGGATTCACATAAAGCAGACATGAATTCTAAAGATTTTGGCGTGAGAGCTGCAGCCAGTAAAAATAAAAGGCAGACTTTTATTGACGCTGTTGTACTTGAGGAAACTGAGAGAGAAAAGAATTATTATCTCCTCATGGCTCTAGAGTAAATTATATTGCATAAAAATAATTTCTTTATTTATGCATATTAGGGTGGTTATTACACCGGAAATTAATTTTAATTTTCGATGGTTTAAATCTACCAATCGACTTTTGAGTGGATGCCAGATTTTAAGATTTCAAAAGACTTCAGAAGATTTCGATACATGTCACGAAGAATTTTAATATTTCACCAAATATTTCAAAGATTTTACCGAAATCTCGAAGATTTCACGAAAATTTCAGAAAAATTTCAAAGTATCCATAAAAGATTCCAAAGATTTCACAAAAATGATAAATATTTCCGTGTTTTTGCAAAAATTTCATAAATTTCACTAAGATTTCAAAGATTTCACGAAGACGTTTTTGTAAATTTGATTCAGAATCGTCAATGTTAGGTGAATCGATTTGAAATTCAACATTTCTCCTTACGATTATCTATAGAATACAAATGAATAACTATTTTTTAAATATCACCCCCATAAGTCTGATTTGTAGAGTCCCAAAAAAACCCTATAAATGAATATTTGGGTTTTGCGAGTTTCTAGCGATAATTATGATTTTTTTGCTGTTTTTAAAGTACAAATTATATCTATTACATAAACTACTACTTTCGACTGATAATTAGATGTTTAAAAACATTTTTAAAGAAATTATTGTTGTTTTTAACAATTTTCTCTTAGATTAGAGTTAGAAAGTCGCGGTTTTTCCGAGTTTTTAAACTTTTCAGTTAGGGCGAGGCAATAATCAATTACATTTAACAGAAATAATTGTTTTAAACAATTTAGTTTTATTTATAATAATATTCCCTTAGTATAATGCCAGAAAGTTGAATTTTTTCTAAAATTGTCCACTTTTTGTCTACTTTTCAATAAAAATGAGGAAATAATTAATTTAAGTTAACAAAATAATTGTTTAAACCATTTAGTATTATTTTTAATAATACTCTCTTTGAATAATGCTTGAAAGTGGCGGTTTTTCTAAAATAGTCAACTTTTTGTCTACTTTTCACTCAGAGCGAGGTAACAAGTTAATGCAATTTATCAAAAGTAATTGTTCAAACAAATTATTATTGTTTATAACTATCTTCTCTTAGATAATTGTTAGAAAAATGTGCTTTTTCTGGAATTTTCAACTTTGCTTCGAATTTTTAGTTATGAACAAATAATGAATAAACATTAGAGCGAATAATTTTTTAAACAATCTCTTTCTTTTTTGTAAGTATATTTTTCTGAAACAAAACAAATATTTGAAATATTCTTCAAATTTTATATATGGATTAAATTAAAATAATGTAAATTTTCCTTGAAATAGTTACTAAGAGCTTTATTGTTTGAATCAATATAAATATTTATTATTTGTGCCTGACTAAAAAATCAAACAAAAGCTAAAATTTTTAGAAAAACACGTAACTTTCTAGCATTAATCTAAGAGAACATAGTTATAAACCATAATAAATTGTTTGAACAATTATGTTTGTTACCTTGCATTAATTATTACCTCGCTATAAGTGAAAAGTTGACAAAAGTGAAGAATTTCAGAAAAAACCACAACTTTCTAACATTATTCAAAGAGAATATTATTAAAAAGAATATTAAATCTTTTAAACAATTATTTTGGTTATTTCAAAATAATTATTATCTCACTAAATTTGAAAAATGAACCAAAAGTGGAAAATTTTAGAAAAAACTGCAACTTTCTAACATTATTCTAAGAGAATATTATTATTAATTATAATAAATTGTTTGAAAAATTTATTAAAATATCTAATCATCAGTAGAAAGCATTTTTTTCTGTATTAGAAACAATTTATATTTTAAAAAGTTGTAAAAAAATCCTAATTAGCGCCAGAAATGCTCAAAACTCAATTTTTCACTTATGTGTTTGAACAAATTTGGGGATGATATTCATGAAAATTCGAAGACAAAAAATGTCGACCACCTTAGTGGCCCTATCTATAGTAATAATATTTATATAATAATATATATATATATAATATTTCAATAATAATGAATCATCTAATATAAAATACTTTTACAGATATTACGTGAAAACATTGCAGCAAAGCGAAGAGCACAACTTCTTGATATTCAGAATCGTTTCTCTATGGCGAGACAATATGTTTGTCCCTCAACTGAATGAAGTTTTGAACCGATATTTACCGAATGTTGCCTCCTATAAATTCATTCAAATGCTGCCACAATTAGCTGCACACATGAGCGATGAGGACGACGAATTTTCATCAAAAATTAATCACATTTTGGAAAGATGTGCCCTTGATCATCCATTTCACGCTTTGCCCGTACTTTTGGCCTTAAAGCATTTGTACGATGACTCTAAATTTAATCCTAAGGGTCCCAAGCATGCCAAACCAGAATCAAGAGTCGTTGGAGCGACGAAATTGATTTCGAAACTTTCTAAAACGAAGATTAATCCCATCGTACGAGAAATGGGACAATTGCAGCTTGCGTTGGTCCAGTTGGCCTATTTACAAATTCCAAACGGAGCACGTGAGTATTATTTTTTATTTTACATTTTTTCTGATAGGTAATTAAAAAATAAGTAAGAAACTTTATGTTACTTTTCGAATGTAGTTCGGATGACATAATTTTACCGAAAAGCAAAATCCCGAATTTTGAAAAATACTGAAAATATAATTACCGAAGTAAAATTTCCGTAAAATGAAAATTTCTGAAATTTCAAATTACTGAAAAAAAGTAAACCACCGAAAACTTTTATTAATGAGATTGAAAAATTGTGAAGGTGAAAGTTGAAGAAACTAGAAATTTTTAATTTCCGAAATTATGAGTGGGTTCCCGAAAAATTTGGTGTAGAAGAAACACTGATTGACAAGAGTGAAAAATTTTTTTGCGATGGTTTGATCATATTGACAGAATCGATGAAGGGCGTTTAACGAAGCAAGTGTATTCAGGTGCAGTGAATGGTAGCTTAATGGTATAATAATAATTTAAAAAATTGAATTTTCGAAATTCAAGAATTTCCAAATTTTTAAATTCTCGAAAAAAATAATATTTAATATTTATATCCGTTAAAATATCATTTAATTTTTATACTATATACGTGCAGTTTGAAATTAAGAAGACCTTACGATTCAAAAGTTACATGTTAGGTCACTTATGATCTGCGTAAAATTTGAAGCAACTCTACCAGAATAATTGATTATTGATTGAGTTCTCTTCATTTTATTTTATTTATTATTTATTTACTTTATTTAATTTTATTTGTCTATTTTTAAGTAGACATTACAAAAATAGTGTAAATGTCAATGTTTTCCTAGGTAATATCTAAAATAATCAACATTGTTTTATGTTCGTAAGCTCATTTTAAAGCTATTTTTTCACAGTATCGTAACAGCTTATTTTTCTATGCTTCAAAGATACATTTTTTTCAATTTATGTGGGTTTCAATTTAAAACTTTTGAAACTTCATTTTAAATTAATTTAATTTGAAACAGTTGATTACAAATTTTTATTTTTGACAAGGCTTTAGAAAATTTTAATTTTGAATGGCTTTATATTTTGACTCGTTTAATTTGGTCGCATTCAATTTGAAATAATTGTACAATTGAGAATATTTTAATTTGAAAATAACCATACTTTCACAATGATAAAAACACTTCAGTTAGAATTTTTCAATTCTAAATGGTTTCAATTTAGGATATAGTTAAATTTAATAGGCTCATATTTTAAGAACTTTAATTCAATTTTTTCCAAATAAAATTCTTAAGTCTTAAACTAAAAAATTTGTGACTTTTGATTTTTTAGTGCTGTGAATTTACAATTTATTACATTTATGTTATACGTTGTTCCCTCACATAATTAATTAACGACCCCGTATATAAATTCTTAAATTTCAAACCATTGAACCCAATTTTACAGAATAGACAAAAAACCTTATCAGGGGTATAATTTGCAACCACTATGTCAAAAAATATAGCTACTTACGCATTTTACAATTTAATGGAAATTTGGATAGAGTTATCAGATATACATTTTTTGAAAAGCTATAATGAGGTTGGATTTGGAAAAAAATGAGAACATTCTCTCTACATTTATGTAGGCTTTATAATTATTTTTTGAAAATAGGGGTCTACTAAACATAAATAATCTCTGATGGGGCTGCAAGTAAAAATCTGTAAAAATTTGAGGAGTCGTTTAAGGCCTCCAGAAATGTAAAAAAAAAATTGACATCCACGAAAATATCAAAATTAAGAAAATAAAACAATTTTCAAACATATTTTGTTAACGCTCAAAACCAACGCGTTTATCGATCGAATCCAAATTATTTATACATTTTTAGGGTACTAATACGCTACTTTTCCACACAGTTCCATTTCTGATTAGGAAACTTTTGTTTTTTCAACCCGCCCTAGTTTACATGTCGCTCTTACATTTCATTAAGACCTTATTGATCTTTCTAAGGCTTGAATATTTTTGCAATATTGTGATTTTTTAAAAGTGATCCCTACTTTTGAATTTCACAGAAAGACATAACATTCCAAAGAGTCAAGAGATCCTAAAGATAAAAAATTTCCAAAACACGATTGTGCCGACAATTAACTTGGATGTGCGTCCAAATAAAAATTATGAGGATGTCGTAGGTATTAGTAAATACATGCCAGTATTTGAAGCTGTTGGTGGAATAAACGCACCAAAAAAGATCATTTGCGTGGGTACTGATGGAATACCTCGAAAGCAATTAGTCAAGGTTGGAATCAGTTTATTTTAATCAACAACCTGTAATAGGTGAACGGCTAAACGGAATTTAATTAATTTTCATTTCCTAGGGTAAAGACGATCTCAGACAAGACGCTGTTATGCAACAAGTATTTTCTGTTATGAATTTATTGTTAAAAGCAAGCAAGGAAACAAAGCAAAGAAAACTGCACATCAGAACTTACAAGGTTTCTTAAATAACTCTTTTTTATTTTTCGAAATATTTATTATTTCTGATTGGAATTTATTATTTATTTAGGTGGTGCCTTTGACTCAAAGATCAGGAGTATTAGAGTGGTGTGAAAATACTTTACCAATATCATTGATTCTACTTGGTGATGGAAAAAAGCCAGGAATACACAAAAAGTATTATCCAAATGATTACGATACACATAAGTGCAGAAAAATGTTGGAAGTAAGTTTCGGGGTTGTTTTATGTAGCTTTGATCATATTTTTTAATTTTGATTTTTGTATTGATTCTATTTCATGATTTTTAAGGCTTATTACTAGACGTTTTAAATTTGTTCAGGTATCTTCGAAGAAATCCAATGATGTAAAATTAAAAACGTACATGGAGTGCTGTAAAAATTTCCATCCCGCCTTTCATCACTTTTTTACAGAAAATTACTCGTCACCCGAAACATGGTTTGAGAGAAGATTGGCCTACACTCGGAGGTAATAGTGTTTTACTAAGTTTTCCATCATTCTAATCTTCCACAACACCAGGGTTACTTTCGTCATTTTTTAGGTTTTTTCCAGTTTGTCTCTACTTTCCAAGCGATTACTATTTGAGTGTATTGTAAAAAAGGCCTTTTGAAAAATTTTAATTTTAAATCTGTTCTCAAAATACTAAAAAATTAAAACTATTCATATTTCTATATGTTAATATAATATATTGTCTTACTTTTCCTAATTTTAACATTCTTCTAGTGTCGCCGTAACGTCTATCGTTGGTTACATTCTTGGAATTGGTGATCGACATTTATTAAATATTCTTCTCGACCAGACAACGGCAGAAGTGATTCACATTGATTTTGGTGAGTAAAGCAGACTTCTTTATTTTTTATTTATTGTTTGAATATTTCTAATTCAATCTAAAATTGTTTTTATTTATCATGTTTATAATTTTATTTGTAAAATCATTTCTAGGAATTGCATTCGAGCAAGGAAAAATATTACCTGTGCCAGAATTGATTCCATTTCGACTAACCAGAGATATCGAAGTGGCGATGGGCGTTTCTGGAGTTGAAGGCGTGATGAGACGATGTTGCGAACAGACTATGAAAGTCCTGAGAGAACAGAAAGAAGTTATCGTTACACTTCTTCAGGTTCTTCTTTACGATCCCTTATTTATTTGGGCGATAACACCTTCTAGTTTGCGGCCCAATAGCGAATCGGACCAGTTCATGGACAGTGGTAAGGAAATTTGATTAAGTTTCAATTTTTACAATTTTGAAAAACAGAAAACTATTATTTGTATTAGTAATTAGAATTTAAAACTGCCGGGCGTGAAAATATGGAAATAACATCTTTCAAAAATTATTAGATAAGCTATTCTTCAGTATAGTACCGAAAAAATTGGCAACGTGATATAATGCGAATTCTAAAATTATGCTTTTTTCTAATAGACAGTTTTCCATCATTGCTTAATTCGCGATTTACTCATTTTCTCCTTTCATTTTTACATTTCCTCTATATTAAGATGTAAAAAGAATATTAACTCACTTTAAAATTAATTAAATTTATTCAAATTCAGTTGAATAAAAATGTCATGAATTTACGAGGGTTTGACCATTCTACTTTTGAGTGAACACCAGATTTCAAGATTTTAAAGATTTTGCAAAGATATCAATGATTTCAAAATGTATGAAAATATTTTCAAAGATTTCACAAACGTTTCAAAGATATCAGAAAGATTTTACAAAAATTTCTAAAGATTTTATAAAGATTTCAAAGATTCAAAATTATTTCAAGGATTTAAAAAGATTTCCGCAGATTTCAAAGATTTTTAAGAATGTTAAAAGGTTTCAAATACTTCAATGACTTCATAAAGATTTCAAAAACATTCCATAGATTTCAGTGATTTCAAAAACATTTCAATGATTTTACAAAGATTTCAAAATCTTAAATTTTTTTTGAAGATTTGAAAAGATTTCGAAAAATTTAAAAGATTTTAAACAATTTAAATTTAACAATTTAAAATATTTCAAAAGATTTCACACAGATTTTTCAAAATTTCAAAAGATTTCACAAAGATTTCAAAAGCTTTCTCGTGGATTTCAAATATTTCAAAACATTTCAGAAGATTTAAAAGATTTCATAAAGATTTCAAAATATCTTAATGATTTCGAAGATTTCAAAAGATTTAAATATTTCAGAAAAAGTTTCAAAGATTTCAAAATATTGCAAAAATATTTCAAAGATGTCAAATATTTCAAGAGATTTCCATAATATTTCAAATATTAAAACGATTTTATGAAGATTCGCACACCAGATTTTAAGACTCATCAGTTCCTCGGAACTAGATGAACTTGGAATTTTGATATTCCTGGGAAACCTGGAAATCTCAGGGAATTTTTTCGAGCATGGTTATAAATTTTGTTTAAATAGAAAATGATGTAACAATGTTTTTTTCCAATTGTAAAATTAACTTTATAATGCTGGTATTATACTTATTTATATCAAACTTCTTTTTACCGTTTTCACTAATCTCAGGAAAATACCTTTTTTTTCAAATATTATTATGTTAAATATGTACTGAATTTTAAACATGAAAGTAAAATAAAAATTCGTTTTAATTATTACTTAAATTCATGGACTTTAGGAAAAATTCAATAAATGATTACTTGTGTGTTGAGTATTAATATATATTAATTTTTTAAATATTTTATAATGATGATTAATATATACACGAATATCTTGTAATAATTTATCAAAGTTTCCCAAATGAAACATTTTAATTAAATTCTTAAAAACTTGCACCATTAATAAATTGCTGTTTCTTATTTATAAAGTTGCGTTAAACAAATAAAGAGCAGTTATTTAATTTTTCATATAAATAGTACCATTTTCACTATTTCAGGTATTATTTACAAGCACTGACAAAAACATTATTTACAATAAACTCTCGAAATTGGGTGATATTCCGATTTTTTCATTTGAAGTAATTATCATTTAATCATTCATATAAAAAAATTATACCTGGAAAAATCTAGAGATTGCGGTAAAAAACGTAGAATTATCAGCGGAATTTTTGTACAGGATTTGAGTAGACACCCTAACTAGGGAAAAATACATAATGAGGAAAATTAGTTTTTTGAAAAATGATTCGAATATTGAAAATTTCTCGATTTTCAGATTTGGAAAAGAACAAAGTCGCCGAGAGGGCTTTGGTGCGAGTTCAGCAGAAGCTAAGTGGCTTAGAAGAAGCTCTCCCATCCAGTATACAAGGGCAGGTGGAAAGGCTGATTCAGCAGGCGCGAGATCCCGCTTTATTAAGTCGAATTTATTACGGGTGGCAAGCCTTCCTTTAATTCCTACCCAGTTACTCCGGAAGTATTTTATTTATGAAGAGCATTTATCAACATTTTTTGATATGTTAAAAATACATATGTATAATATTGCCATTATGAATGTTACTTTTGATATTTTTGTAATCTCTTTTTAGTTTTTTCTACGTTGCTCATTAAAGTATGACTTTCCAGTTCTTCTAGTACAAAGCGTTGAACAGTATAAATTACTTTGTATAATCTAGAATACATTAAATAAAAGTTTTGATATATTTTTTCTATAAATTGTCGCTGATTCTGTTTTAATAAACCGAAAATAAACGGACTAAGATAGAAAAATTTGATACAGCCCGCGGATAAGGTAACCAATGATGCATTTCGTGTCACAATCAGAGGCTTCCTTTTTAAATGTATTTAGTACTCTAAAGAATGTTTTTACGGTGGAAAACAATCGATATAATACAGGGTGTCTACTCTATTTGAAAAACCTGAAATTTTGAGGGAATTTTGAAAAACCTGGAAATGTCAGGGATGTTTTTTTTTAAACAGAGAATTTTTTGGAGAACGTGCTTAATCATTTTTTTAATTGTTATGTAAAATTGAATAACAATTATTCTTCATTTGTAAAAATAGCTTTATATTACTGTATTTAAATATTTTGTGTAAATTGATTATTTTTGTATGAAATTCATTTTCAACTGAAAATTTGGCTATAATAATTTTGGCTAGAAAATTGATTGTTTTTAGTTGAAAATTCAAGTATCTGATTGGAAATTCATGTATTTTGTGTGAAAATTCATTCTTTTTGGTAGAAAATTATCTTCTTGGTAGAAAGTTCATCTTTTTGCTTGGAAATTCAACAGTTTCTTCAATATTTTTCTTAGTTGAAAATTGAACTCATGCTAAAAAATCGTCTTTTTTAGTTGAATTCAACTGTTTTTGAATAAAGATTATATTTTTTGAATGGAATGTCAACTACGACATTTTTGGTTCAGAATTAATCTTTTTTGGAATGAAAATTTAATTATTTGGTTGAAAGTTAAACTCTTTTGCTAAAAAAGAATTTTGTTGTTGTTGAAGATTCATAATTTAAATTGAAAATTCATCTCTTTGGTTGGAAAATGAGTTATTTTGTTGAAAATTCGTTCTTTATTTGGATAAAAATTAATTTTTTTACTCAAAATTTAACTATTCTATTTCAAACTTGAACAATCCTTTTTACCTGACAATTCGTCTTCTCTGGTCGAAATGAATATTCTTGGTTTAAAATTTATCTTCTTGGTTTAAAATTCAAATATCTTAGTTGAATAGTTATCATTTTGGTTGAAACTTATCACTTTATTTGAAAATGTAACTATGTTTTTGAAATTTAGTTGTTTTTTTATTGTTGTAAATTATTATTCTAATTGAAAATGTATCTATTCCGATTGCATATTACATCATCTTAGTTGAAAATTCATCTCTTTGGTAGAAATTAATCCTTTTCGTTGAAAATTTATCATTTTGATAGGCGAAAATTTATTTATTTTTTCTTCAAAATTCATCTATCCCAGTTAAAGATTCATAATTTTAGTTGAAAATTTATCACTTTAGTTGAATTTTTTCCGTGTAAAATAAATGATTTTAACTAAATATTTAAACATTCCATTTTTTGTTGAAAACTGTTTTGTTGAAAATTGATCTTTTTTAGTTAAAATTTCAACTATTTGTTGAGAATTAATGTATCTTGTTAAACAATCGTATTTTTTGGTAAAAAAATGATCGCTTTGGTTCAAAATTCAACTTTTATAGAACAAGTTTTGAATGATTTTTGTAGAGATTAATTGATTTTGTAGACCTTGAAAAACATTCTATATTTTAAAAGTTTGTCATATTTAAAAAACAGAAGCAATATTGTGGAAATTTGAAATAAAAAATTGTAAACAAAACCAGAAAACTCTAATGCCTTTGAATATTCCCGCAATTGATCATTTAAAAAATTCTATATTATTTCCTCTACTTTTACAATTTTATTGAGTGTAATAATATTTTTGTATGGCAATTGTCAACTAAAGTAAAAGTATAATTTTTTATAAATGTTCTGGTTCAGCAATTGAATTATTTTCATGTTTTAAAAATATTTTTCAGTTTCTAAGCGTTTGTGGCACTCATCACCAGAGCGCGCTGAAAAATGATTGTCGATTCTAACCTATAATTTCAATGTGTCAAAGTTTACTCAAAAGTCGAAAAAAAAACGTAAAAGCTTATTGGAAAGAAATGTGTATGAAAAAATGTGTCTGAAAAAGACTTCTTAATATCTTATGGGCAGTAAATGCACTTGTCACTAAAATGTTATTCAGCTGCAAAAAATAAATAGGTCAGTAAATTTTGTATTCCACCTTCAATGTTTATAATTAAATATCGCCTGTATTTTAAAGAAAAAGTGCAGGCTAATAGAAAAATTGATTGGAAAAAAGGTCAATAATTTAATTTCTTTCCAAATTATAATTCAAACGTATATCAAGATTACGTAATAAAATATAAATTATGCCTTTTCGTGATTGTTGATTTATAAATAATTTTGTCATTTTACGTCAGTCACTTATTATTCCTCGCAACAATATTGAATTTTATATTTCAGTTCTAAACAATGTGAACAACATATCTGAATAATAGAACCGTGAACTGACATAAAGTTTTAATTAGTCGTATGAGAAATGAATTACGAAGGGTTGATGTGTACAACTTCATTGAAATCTTTAGAAGTGATTAGAACTCTTTAAAATTTGTCAACTTATATTAAATCTTTGTGAAATCTTTTGAATCTTTATAATCTTTGTGATAGCTTTGAAATTTTTTCGAAATCTTTTGAATCCTTTGATATTTTTTATGAAATCTTGATGAAATATTTGACATCTTTGTAAAATTTGGATGAAACCTTTAAAATAATGGTGAAATCTTTGGAAAATTATTGAAATCTTATGAAATCTTTTAAATGTTTGTCAGATCTTTGTGAAATCATTGAAATATTTGTAAAGTCTTTTAATTAAATCTTTCTGAAATCTGTAAAATCTTGGTGAAATGTTTGAAATCTGTGAAATTTTTGTGAAACCTATTAAAATAATTGTGAAATCTTAGAAATATTCTTAAACATTTGTGAAATCTCTGGAAAATCTTTCAAAACGTTGCAACCTTTGAAATGTTTGTCAAATATATGTGAAAGCATTGAAATCTTTGTGATATTTTTGATATTTTTGCTAAATCTTTGAAATATTTGTGAAATTTCTGGAAATTTTTTTTAATCTTTTGAAATCTTTGAAATGTTTGTCAAATCTTTGTGAAATCATTGCAATCTTTGTGATATCTTCAAAAATTTTGCTAAATCTTTGAAATATTTGTGAAATCTTAGGAAAATATTTTTAAGCTTTTGAAATCTTTGAAATATTTGTCAAATCTTTGTGAAATCCTTGAAATCTTTGTGAAACCTTCAAAATAATGTTGAAATCTTTAAAATATTGTTGAAATCTAAAATTTTTGAAATGTTTGTGAAATTAATTAATTAAAAATTTTTGGAAATCTTTGTGAGACCTTTAAAATAATTGTGAAATCTTCAAAATATTTGAAAATTTTGTAAAATCCTTGCAAATCATTGAGATCTTTGAAATGTTAAATCTTTGTCAAATTAATGAAATATTTGTGAAATCTTTTTAAAATCTTTGAAATTTTTTTTAATCTGTCATATTTTTATGAAATCTTTGTAGAGTTTGTTAAATCTTTCTGAAGTCTGTAAAACCTTTGTGAAATCTTTGAAACTTTTTTCAGTTCTTTAGAAATATTTGTGAAATCTTTTAAATTTGTGAAATTTTGGTTTAACCTTTAAAATAATTTTGAAATCTTTGAAATGTATCTAAAATCTGTGAAATCTTTAAAATCGTTGTGAAATCTTTAAAAAAATTGTCAGATCTTTTGAAATATTCGTGAAATTTTGGTACAATCTTTAAAATGATGTTGAAATGTTCAAAATGTTTCTGAAATCTGTGAAATAATTGTGAAGTCTTTGGAAATTGTTTGAGACCTTCTGAAATCTTTGTAATGTTTTTCTTATATTTCTAAAATCTTTCAAATCTTTCTGAAATATTAAAAAATTTTGTGAAACCTTTAAAGTAATTGAGAATTTTTTTGTAATTTTTCTGAAATCTTTGAAATATTTATGAAACATTTGGAAAAATTTTGAAATCTTTTGAAATATTTGAAATTTTTGTCAAATTTTTGTGAAATCTTCTAAATTTTTGAAACTTTGGAATCTTTGAAATATTTATGAAATATTTGGAAATTTTTGAAATTTTTGTTAAATTTTTGTGAAATCATTGAAATCTTTTAAACTTTTGCGAAATATTTTGAAATCTTTAATATCTTAATGGAATCTTTGAAATCTTTATGAAATGTTTGCTATCTTTGTAAAGTCTTTTAAATCTGCCCGAAATGTGTAACATTTTTGTGAAATCTTTTGAAATATTTGAAACATTGTTTTAATCTTTTGAAGTCTTTGAAATGTTTGTCAAATCTTTGTGAAATCATTGAAATCTTTATAGAATCTTCGAAATCTTTGACAATTTTGAAGTTTCTTAATGGGATTTTCAATTACTTCTTTGTTTAAACAGAAAGATGTCTAATCTCCAAAAGATGGAAGAGGAGGCGAAAGCCACCGCGACGAAGCAGGTCGTCAACATGCTTCAGCGGCCTGGTCAACTCGAAAAAGTAGAACAATACAAACGTAGGATCAGTAGAAAAAAAGCCTCTGTCGAAACAATGTTGAAAACAGCGATGCAAGGCCAACTCGATGGGGTCAGAGTCGGATTCGATCAACTTCAAAGCTCTCTCCAAAGTATTTACTCCATTAAAGAGCAACTAAAATCCATTGGCGAGTCTTTTGGATCAGCTCCAGAGTTATATTCGAAGTTGCAACCTGTTCAAGAAGAAAGTATGCGACATTCCCAATATGTAACTGCCA
This sequence comes from Andricus grossulariae, assembly GCA_011634705.1. Lineage (NCBI taxonomy): Eukaryota > Metazoa > Arthropoda > Insecta > Hymenoptera > Cynipidae > Andricus > Andricus grossulariae. Next base: position 16,209 of record JAABKJ010000149.1, on the reverse strand, counting down.
AAGAGAATCTGAAGCATATTTTCACAGTTCCTGAAAGCGTGGAGAAAACTAAACAATGGATTAACGAAGGGAAACTTCTTCATGCTCATCAGTGTCTCATGGATCTAGAAAATTCTAGGTAAGTATATACACCCCTAAAAACAAATCTCCATTGTTCTATTTGTACAATAGATATAAATCGGTCTGATTTTCACATGAGAATAATAAATTTAAAAAAAAGGAGTATCAAAGTTACATTAATTCTTAAATGAATAATCGTCTTACGTTCAAATTTCAGAGACGATTTGCTCTACGAACTTCATAAACTTCCTAACCAATCGATGCCGGACACGGTGATGTTAAAAGCCTATTTCGAGGACGTTGAAAAGCTCTCTCAGCTTATGGAAAAGCAGATCCGACTTGTTTTAAGCCGAACTCTCAACACTGTTAGAAAAGAGCCAACAGTGATTGTGACGGCGCTCAGAATTGTAGAAAGAGAAGAAAAAGCAGATCACTTTGCCGTCCAACGTCACAGGCAAAGTGGGTTCATGCCTCCTGGAAGGCCTAAAAAGTGGAAAGAGATGTCAATCAATACTCTCGAAAAATCAGTAGCGAATCGAATCGAAGGAACTCACGTAGACGAAAGATCAGACAATAAAATGTGGCTTGTCCGATATCTCGAACTAACGAGACTTTTGATATTAGAGGACCTCAGGGTTGTGAAAACTCTCTGTGGTCCCTGTTTTCCTCCTTCTTATGACATAGTTAATAAATTCGTGAAAATGTACCACACGAGCCTCTCTCAACATCTTAAAGACATAATTACAAGCGGACTCGAGGGAAATGAGTATGTTTCACTCTTAGCCTGGATCATGAACACGTATACGGGTCCGGAACTTATGCAACATCCGGAATTGAATATCGATACCAACGAGATTGGACCTTTGTTGAGTAAAGAAATAGTGGACGACCTGCAAGAGAAGTATCTGAAAAATATGTATCAGAATTATGAGGACTGGATGAAGAAGACCTTGGAGACAGAAAAGGTGGATTGGTGGAGTGGAATTTTGCCTGAAAGTACCACGCAGGACATTTATTATCACACAGCGGCACCTGTGATTATTTTCCAGATGATTGATCAAAATTTACAGGTAAGGTACGACTTTCTGATTCTCATTCTTTAAGGTTATTTGAAATACTATAAAAGCTTTGATATAAATAAATTCACTTTATGGAATCCAGGGCTCGGACTTACGACACTATTTTGACACTTTTTGAGTGATGGCTCTATTTTAAAAAATGTCACTATTTTCTTGTAATTGGCTACTAATGTCACTATTGCTTCGCTTTCCCTTTACTAAATAATTTCGAACTTCAATGAGTGGCTAAAATAACATGTTTTTCAATCTCAGGTATAGAAATATATACCAGATAATAGTACCAAAGGCTAATATATACAAAAAAATGTTTAAAAGACTATAAATTCATCTATTCTTTAATATTTTTCATCTTATAGGCCTCAGAGTGTACGACATTTTAATTTGTAACACTTATTTGTTGAATATTTTAAAGTCAAATCATTTCATTTCAAATTCAAATACTGAAAAATGAACAAATTCATATTTCATTCGTTCAAAAATTAATTATTTAAAATTAAAAGAGTTTTAAAATCAGTAATTTGGCTTAATCACATTGAAGAATAAAAAATATCAAATTGGAAGTGCTGAAAATTAAAAAAGCTTAAAATTATAGAATTTAAAAATTAATAACTTACAAATTTTACAATATTTAAATGTAAATGGCATCAAGAAAAAACAATGCTAAATAAAAGCATTCATCCTTAAAAAATATAACAAATCAAAAATATTAATAAGAATTCAAACCGAAATGATTCGAATTTAGGAAAGAATGAAGTTGAAATTAAACAGAATTCAAAATTGAAAATGTTCGACTTTGCAAGATGCTATATTTACAAAAAGAAAAGCTAGAACCTAAACATTATTTCGAAGTGAAAAAATTTTTAAATGAAACAAAATTTAAAATTCACACAACCCAAGTTCAAAATGCATTTAAACTACGAACTTCCCTGATTTGAAAATAATACAAAGTAATAAGTTTAACTTTTTAGAAAGAAATGTGTTAAGCGTGTGTCAGTCATTTCATTAAAAAATGATTAAGATATGGGCGTCAATAAAATTGAAAGTTAATTTATTTTTAAATAATTTAATGTATGCAGAAATTCCTAGCATTTAAAAATACTTCAAAATTAAATTGATCGTATTTGGAGGCAATTTATTAATTATATTTGAATTAGTGTAGTAGGAACTAGTTTTCAAAGATTTTCTTTGTCTTTGCAAATATTTTAAATCAGAGTTTAATTTGTTTCATTTTATGCGATTATTCTTTTTCAATGATATTCCTCTTCCTATAAAATTCTCTAATATTTCTGAAATGGAACTGTCAGCTTAAGGTTTAGAATTTCCTTTTTAAATTATTTTGAAAAAAAATCTGAAAAAGACATGGAATTTGGAAATAAAAATTCTGTAGAATTTGATGCTTAAACGAGAAAGTTTAAGTTACTACATATTGTTTTTTATTTTATTGATTTTTGTATACGTATGGCGTTCGATCTAACTTTCCTTATTAAGTAAAGGAAAATATTACGAATTGGAGTTCTTTATTTGAAACTTTTACTCTGTATTCATAAAGAAATGCATTTTTTCGAAATGTCATGTGACTTATGCCACTTATGCGACTTTTTAAAAAGCATTCTTGTCGATTCGAGACCAGCATAATTTCAATACATATATAAGTTTATTATTTAAAAAATTTCAATTTTAATCCCATTTTTTTTTCAAAAATTATGTCGCTATTGTCACTATTTTTTATCTCTGAAGTGAGCCCGAGCTGCTCTACTTTAAAATACTATAAAGGAACGTCCATTAATTACGTAAGGATGATTTTTGACACTTTACACGTCCTACCCCCCCCCCCTATTTGTAGGATTCGTAAGATTTATGTGACCCCCCCCCCATTCTTACGTAAGATTGTATATTTTTTACTCAATAGATCAACAATATACCAACTATTTTCATTTTAAGTAAGATTTCAAATGATTTCAAAAGATTTCTAGTGATTTGAAAGGATTTCAACCGATTTCAAGTGATTCTAATGTATTTTAAAGGAATACCAAGTATGTCAAAAAATTACTAATCTTTAGGGAATTTAAAAAAAAATTCAAGCATTTTAGGGACTTCATGAGATATCAAGGGATTTCCAAAATCAAAAGGTTTCAGTGTATTACAAAAGTTTTAAGGTATTTGAAATGATTCCATATGAATACGAGAGGTTTCACATATTTCAAATGATTTTAAAAGATTTCCAGAGTTTGAAGTAATTACCTAGTACAATTTCAGAAAGAACATTAATTTTTAGGGATTTTACAAGATCATAAAGTATTTTAAAGAGTTCATTCAGATTTCAAGAGAAGCCGAAGGATTTCCATGGAATTTTTAGGGGTTTTAAGGAGTTGAGAACAATTTTCGCAGATTACAAAGGATTTCAAGGCATTTTAAGAAATTTTAGAAGATTTCGAGATATTTCAAAAGAAGTCACGGGATTTTAAAGAATTTGAAAAGGATTTCTAGAGATACCGAAAAGTTTTCACGAATTTTGAAGGATATCAGGAGATTTTAATGGGATTTCGAATATTTTTGGGGGACTTGAAGAGATTTTAAAAATATTTGCAAATGTTTAAAAGGATTTTAAGCAATTTTAACGGATTTTAGAAGATTTAAAGGGGTTTCGTCCATCTCATGGGATGTTAATAGATTTTAAGAGATTTCAAATGATTCTAAAGTATATCCACGGATTTTAGAGGATTTCCAAACATTTAATGAAATTTCCAAGGATTTCTGAATATTATAAAGGATTTGAAGGGATTTCGAGTAATTTTAATGACCTTTAAAAGATTTTAAGGCATTTCAAGAGATTCAGAACGATTCATACGAATTTGAAAGATTTCAACTAATTTGAAAGAAATTTAAAAGATTTCAAAGGATCTCGTAATATTTTGAAATATTGCATGGAGTTTCGAGAATTTTAACTGTTTTTTTCAGAGATTTTAAGAGATTTCCACGTATCTTAAAGGATGATAAGGTATTTTTTATGGGATTTTGAAGATTTTAAGCGATTTCAAGGATTTCAAAAGATAATAAGTAATTTCAATAACCAAAACAGGTTTCAATAAACATGTTTTAGAAAAATAATTAGACAGAGGAAACTAGAAGAACAGAGGAAACGTAAGAAATACTTTGGACCCCCCCCCCCCAGATAAGGTTCCTAAGATTTTGCCAGATTGTCTACCCTACCTGGGAAACCTGGAATTGTCAGATTCACCTTTTTAGTTAAAAAGGGATTTTTTGGTTGAAGATTCAGCATTTTTATTGAAAATTCATCTTTTTGGTTTAAAAGTTCACTATTTCAGTTGGAGATAAGTCATTTTAGTTGAAAATTCATCACTTCGTTCGTAAATGTAAATATTTTTTTGAATATATGTTTTTTTTTTACTGAAAATGTAATTACTATTCCAATCAAATATTCCATCATTTTAGTTGAAAATTTAACTCTTTAGTTGAACGTTAATTTTTTTAAACTGAAAATGTAACTATTCAATTTTTGGTTGACCATTTATCTTTTTAGTTGTAAATTCATGTATTTTGTTGACAATTTGTCTTCTTTGTTGGAAATTAACGTTCTTGATTTAAAATTCATATTTCTGTTTGAAAATGCAACTATTCCAGATAAATATTTATCTTTTTAGTTGAAAATTCATATTTTCAATTTAAAAAATCACCTATTTGTTTGAAAATATGGCTTTTTTACTTGAAAATTCAATTATTTCGTTGATTTATAAATTTTGTTTAAAAATCGTTTTTTTTTGTAGAGGTCTTCTTGTTTGAAAATTATTATTCTTTTTTGAAAATTCATATTTTTGGTTGAAACTTCAAGTATTCTAGTTAAATATTTATCATTTCAGACGAAAATTCATCTTTTTGGTAGAAAGTTAAATTCTTTTGTTAAAAATTATTCTTTTTGGTTTTAAATAAATTTATTTCAGTTGAAGATTCATAATTTTAGATAAAAATTTATCACTTTGGTTGAAAATTAATTTTTTTGTGTGGAAAGTTCATTTTTTCAACTGAAAATTTAATGATTCCACTCTTCGTTGAAAACTGATCTTGTTTAGTCCAAAATTAAACTATTTGGCTGACAATTAATGTATTTTGTTGAAAAATCGTCTTTTTTGGTAGAAAATTAATCTATTTGGTTAAAAATTCATCTGTCTTGTTGAAAATGCATAACTTTTATTTGAAATGTTAGGAATTTGAAGCTGTTCAAATTGAATCTAATATAGTGCCCATATTAATTTTACCCCAATATGTGCTGAATTTGAAGTATAAGAAGATAAAATAAAAATTTGTTTAAGGTATGTTTCAAATTCATGGACTTTAGAAACAAATTCAAGAAATGATTAATTATGTTTACAGTATTATTCATTTAGATAATTAATCTATGATGATATTATATTTAGGAATATCTTGTAATATAATTTGTCGAATCTTTCTAAATTAAACATATTAAATGAATCCCTAGAAACTAAAACAAAAATTATTTATAATAAATTCTCGAAACTGTATACATATTCCAAATTGATTGTTTTAAAAATGCGAAATATTTTAATGGCTCTGTACTATGTAAAATTATACCTGGAAAAACTTGGAATTGTCAGGGAATTTTTTTCCAGGATTTGAGTAGACACCCTGTTTGTGACCCCCCCCCCTCCTCTTCCCCAAAGCCCTATATGTAAGTAATGGACGCCCCCTAAAAGCTTTGCTATACATAAATTAACCTTATGAAATCTTGATGAATAAATTTGCTTAAATCTTCCAGGTTACGAAAACTATCAGTCCCGATTTAACATCAAAGGCCCTGACGCTTTGCATCGAGCAAGTAACGAAATACGCTGATATGTATTTCCAAGCAATCCTGGAATTCAAGTATAAGCATTTTGAAGACAGAAGCCGAGTTCCTTACTTCACTCATCACTTGATTACCGTTGTAAATAATTGCCTACAGTTCATAGAACTAGCCCAGCAAATGAAACAACTTTTCTGGTTGCCAAACGCTAGTGGCGATATTGCCGTCAAATTCGAGAGTCTTCTCGAAAGCTATCAACATATTCGCAACGAAGCTGCAGCCATTTTACTCGAGGAATCCTTCCTGGATTTAGAACTTCACTTTCAAGATTTACTCACTCCAAAGTGGATGTCTTCACCTATTCCTGTCGAAACTATTTGCGTCACTCTTGAAGATTATTTCCAGGTAAAAATTGCCTTTATTTAAAAGTCGACTATTTTTTTGGTTTATTTTTTTAAATATTTTAGTCAATCTTTCAGAAGAACAAAATCAAATCAAAATTTGCAATTTTTTAATCGAGGGTGGTCACTACCCGAAAAACCGAGAAGTGACAATGACTTTTTATTTTGCAAGGCATTTTCTTATTAGTATACAAACTTATACAATGGTTTGAATATCACTAACTTGATATAACATGAAATTATGCGAGTATACACGAATTCCTTTTGAAATTCGTTAAAATAGGTACGATTTAAATTTGATATTGTACAGTTTTTATAGCAGTTCAAATTTGAAAGTTTTAAGCCAGTATTATTTACTTTTGAAACCATATTTGTCATAAATCTTTTAATTTTGAAGACTTTGACTTGATATTTTTTAAGTTATTATTTAAAGTTTGATTGGTAATCTCAAAATTTTCAAAATGTATGAATGCGTTTTGAAAGCCTTGCTGTGCGATTAACTTTTTGCAAAAATTTCTTTAATTTAAAATTAGAATTTTCAACAATTTTACTGTTTAAAAATAAGAGCATTTTTTATAAGTCATTTTTTTAGATAGAAATACAAAAAATTATTTATTTTCAAATTGTAATCCTTTTAACTATAAAATTTAAAAATGAAGGTCTTCAAAGGATTGAAATTAAAAACGTTTAAAATAAAATACTTCAAAGTTGAAACTTGATAAATCGGACAATTTTAAATTGACAGAGCTTGAAATTCATCAGTTTATTGTGAATTGAACCCTTCAAAATTTTACAAATTGAATGCTTTTGTTGAAATGTTTTACTTGAAATCGCTCTCAATTCGATCATTCAAAAATCAAATATTAAAAATGGGACATTCTCAAATTTTAAACCATTTAATAGTTGAGAAATTTCAAGTCTTCAATATTAAAAAATTTGTAATTTAAATATTTTGAAATTGAACCCTTAAAGATTCTACAAGTTTATTTGAAATTATATAATTTTAGATGGAATCCTTCAAAATTATTAAATGTTTATGGTTTAAATTTAAATTGTTCAAAGTTATTGTACAATTGAGAACTTGAAGCCTTAGAATATTTAAATTTTTTTAAATATATAACATTAAAAATCGAAAGATGTTTAGATTCAGATTTTGAAAATTTGACCATTGGGAATAAAAAGCGCTTTATACAATTGAAAAATTGAATAATTGAGGGTTTGAAAGCCTTGAATCTTGAATTGTAAAATATTATTGAAAGCCAATTAAAAAAAGGTTCAATTTGGAACTTTTCAGTTTTAAATATTTTTTTTTCATTTGAATAATTTCAAATGTAAAAATGTTAGTTTTTAAGGGTCAGCATTAGGGTAACTAGAAAAATGATTTTCGAATCTGAACACATGCACTAGCCTAAGTTGTATCTTTTTAGTCAACAAATATTTTGAAAAAAAAATCAAAATCGGATATGATTTAGAGGTCCCCTATTTGAATGTTGCCTTTTTTATTGATTTTTTGTTGTTTTAATATTCTCAATATCTTGAAAATGCATGTATTAAGTTTTTATACATATAAAATTATCCCCTTTTATATTACCATCACTGTAAATAATGTAATGCAAATTTCTAATTCATTTTTAAGGAAAATTATAATTCTTTCTTACTTGTTTCACATTTTGGTATAATAAGTAACGTTTTATAATTTACTTATTGTATTTTGTAATTGGAAACCCAATTTTTTGTATGTCAAATTTTTGTAGAAAAATGTGGATCAAATAAGATAAAATTATTATTTTCCTTACAAAATGAGTTAAAAATTTGCATTAAATGATGTTCAATTATGGTAATGTAAAAGGGAATAATTCTTTATGTATAAAAATTTAATACATGCATTTTCAAGACACTGGTAATATAAAAACAACAAAAAATCAATAAAAAAAGACAAAACCCGATTATTTTGAAATACTATTAAAGTTGAAAGTCATAAAATAAAACTTATTCAACTTATAAGACTTCGAATTTAACCCTTAACGGTCACACCTCAAAATACACCTTGAGATATTCTTGGCTAAAAAAATCGTGAGTGATGTTGAAACAATACAAAATAGGAAAAAATATCTCCAAAACCTCAGTGATGATTTAACTATTCGGAAAAAACACTTGAAAAAAAAAACGTAGACAATCGAAAAAAAATCAGAAAGCCCGTGGAGTGTGAGACATCCCGTTTGACCGTTAAGGGTTAACATGTATAATATTGAACGTTAGCATGTACAATATTGTGTAATTCTGAATGTTTAATTTTCATATTTATAGTTGTTCCACTTTGAATGCTATAATTTTCAATTCAGTTTTCAGTACTTCATATGTATTTAAAATAATCTCCTCGAATATTATAGTAATGAAGGTTTTAAAGTTATTTTCTTTCTAGGATTATAATCACCTACGTCCTAAAAATTTCGACTACGTGATAAGAGAAGCTCAGAAGCTGATAGCGAAGCGTTACATTTCGGCAATGCTTATGCGAAAAATATCTCTGAAAAATTACGACGAGTGTTTAAATTGCACGTCGAAAATAATAGCTGAAGCAGATAAATTAAAGAATTTCTTTGGGAGAATTGCCCCGAAGGTTGGAAATTTTGACTCGCCTTTCGAGATCATAAAACGCCTTGCAGAAGTTTTGAGATGTGAAGACTCGGAGATTTTGTCCCTGGATCTTCATTCCTTGGTAGAAAAGTACCCAGACATGAGTGAAGACCAATTGGTGAGATTGCTGAGTCTCAGAGGCGATATTCCCCGAGCTGAGGCGAGAGAAAAAGTGTCTTACATCCTGGAAGCTCTACGTAACAGGAGAATTTTGCAATCCAATCCCGACAGTATCTTTAAACAGATTGTTATTCAAGACAGTTTTCTCAACTGGAAACCTTAAAAGTTGTACATACTTGATTCTAGGTAGATAATCAATTAATCCATCAAACAAAGGCTTGTCTTATTTTTAAATAAATTATTTTATTGATGAAAGAGTTTTTCTGAATTGTAAATAAAATTTTACTGTAAGCGAATTAATCCAAGGATAAGGAAATACCCAAATATTTTGATTGTGAAGGAACTTCACCATTACGGTGGTTTTTAGTTATACTTAGTGAACATTTTAAGTCAATTATTCACTCCGAATCTGCTCCGAATACAGATTTGATTTAAAACAGGAATAGGCCCTAATTATATCAAAAAGATGTATTTCTAGTATTTATGAAGTAAAATGAGGCAATTTAATTTTGAGGCTGAGACCTGGTTCCAACGTACTCAAAGGATTATATTTTATTTTAAGCGAGAATATTATATAAAAAAATAAATCAAAATAAATTAAAGTTGTATATTAAAAACTTCAAATCAGGAGAAATATTTTATTTCCTTAAATTTTCAACAGATTTTAATACTTTTAAATAAAAATTTGTCCTTAAGAACACATATAAATGTTATTTTGTTTAAATATTTTATATTTATGATTTTTGCAATTTTGTAATATTTTTAGATACTACTTTGTTTTCTAAGAATATTCTTAAATAATTACACAAATTTAATTGATTTCCTCACGGATTAATTTGGAAAGGGGCTTGGAAAATTGAAAAGATACATTACAAATATTTAGTTTTTAATGCTTTTTTGAATTTTTACCACTTGTGCAGGATTTCAATTTTAAGTTATTATGTAGTAAAATAATTAAATTATGCATACGTATCATTATATTAAATGACTAGTTTTTAATGTATCATTCCGATATTTTTAATTTTTCTATTGTGTCGCAAATTTAAAACGTTATTTCACTTTTGTAGGTTTTAAATTGAAGTTTTAAATTTTGAAGTTATCTAATTAAAAATATTCACCCTTAAACGTTCCTATTTTGTGTGTACAATTTATAACGTTTCATTTTGAATTTACCAAATTTTCATTGCTCCAAATATGAATCTCTTACTTGAGAAAAAAAAAATGAAAATGTTCATTTTTAGCTTTTTGAAAACGGTGAATTTGAAATCTTAAAGGCTATAAATTTGATATTGTACAATTTTTCAGCACTTCAAATTGAAAATTTTTCAATTTGAAATGGTCTAAATTTGAAAATGGTTCATTTTTAGTTGTAAATGGATTAATTTTCAGTTTAAAATGCCTAATAGTGAAATTATTTAAATTAGTAAGGCTAAGAATAAAAATTTCTCCATATCTATAGCTTCCAAATCTTTGAAATTGTAAAATTTTTATCATTTCTTATTTATAGGTTGTTTAATATCGAAGGCTCTGAATTGGAATTTATTCAATGATTTGAAGTTTTTAATGAACATTGTTTGATTTCAAATGTTTATTCAAGCTGAAAAACACTTTTTAAATTGTATATTCTTTAATTTGGAACGATTTAAATTTGAAAGTTACTTTCCACGGTTTTTGCGTCGTTAGGGCCAGAATGATGTTTCTAATCCGCCCCCCCCCCCCGTAGTCAAATCGTATTTTTTACCGATTTTTAATATTAAAACTTTTTCAAGAGAATCTCGATTGTAATCGAGCGTAATAATTACTGTAGTAGGGTGGTCCAAAAAATTACCAAGATCAAAACTTACGAGAAGTGTAGTAAATAATACCAAGTATTTAAAAAAAATGTTAAGTGGGGTTATTGACGAAGTCCACTTTCAAGAATTTAAATTTAAAAAACAGCCGCCATTACGACATTATTTATCTTTTTTTTTATTAATTGAAAGAGCAACAATTGCCACGTCGATTCGGAAAATACTGCATTTTGGAAAAAAATGCGCCTGTCAAATTTTGAGAATTCGCAGGTAATATTCGAATGATTGTCATAGATAAAAAAAAATGCTAAAACTGTGAAATGCGGGTTCCCTTGTTTTTACCATGGAATGGTATATCCAAATATTGAAGCATAAAGCATTTTGATTTCATGACCTAGACTTTTCTTGAAATATTGCCTGATATAAAATTGAATTGGTCACTTACGTATTTCTAAACTTTAATTAATAAAATAAACCAATTTAAAAACAGAAATAAAAATAAACAAAAGCATGCCTGCGAACCAACTTCATGATGTGAACGGCATGTATTAGGTTATTATTACCAATGGTCATTCAAAAATTTAGGAATCAATGATTTTGTCCTTAAAAGGCACGAAAGTCGAAATTAAAAAGTAACCAGTACCTTTAAAGATTTGTAGATGAAAAGGATGGAAAAGAAGTGAAAATCAGTGGATGAAAAATTCGAGTGTAAAATCTAGTTGAGAGGATACAAGAACTAGAATTCAAAATACGACAGCACATTTATTGAAATATATTTTTAGCTCAATCTCAAAATTCTCAACATAATTGATAAAGAAGTTGAAGCAAATCAAGGAGACTATTTTACAAAAGTAAAGAGTGCTAGTAAATATTTCAGAGCGTTTTAAAAAATCTAAGATAATGTAGAATTATTTATAACCATTAATATAATAATCAATTTTGAGAAACAGTAATAGACTTTTTCATAACTCTTTTAAATAAAAAAAAAATATGTTCCTTCAGTGGCAAGTACGGCAAATGTGATTCCATTGGGCCCAAATTCAACATCCATGAGATGTCCAAACTGTGGTGCCCAGATTATGACTGATATCAAACGTAAGCCATCAAAACTGGCTTATATTTTGGCTGTTGTCTTTTGCATGCTCGGGTGAGCTTCTTTATTATGAATTTATAAATAAAATAGGTCCGAATACCACAAAGTTTTAAGCCGAAAGTATAAAGTATAAAGAAAATTTTAATATATCAAGAAATATTTAGGGATTTTTAATCTTGGAATTCATATTCAAATCCCTTATGTCTTAAGAATTTCTTTAATATCACTTGAAATATTATAAAATCATTTCAAATATTTACAATCTGTTGAAATTTCATAAAATCTATTGAAAAATCCGTGAAATTCCATGGAATCTGATATTTTCTGAAATCCTTGGAAATGTATTAAAGTGCCTTCAAGAGTTTTTTAAATCCAATAAAATCATTGAAGTTATCGAAAATTTGATAAAATTCATTAAAATTAAAAATCCACTGGAATCTTTTGAAATATCCTAAAACCTTATATCTGGGTCCTATACAATCCTTCTAAATCTTCTGAAATTCTAGGAAATTCTTTAAAACGACATGAAATAATTTAAAATCCCTTGAAATAAATCAAGTCCTTTGAATATCCTTAAAATTTTTTAATTTCTTGAAAACCCTTTGTAATCTTTTAAAATACTCTAAAATCTTTAGAAGTCTGTAAAGTTTTTTGAAATACCTTGAAATATTTGAAAAGTCCTGCAAATCTTCTGGGAAATTCATTCAAATCCCTTATTGGCGAGAGCTTTTAAAAGCTCCTAATATTATTGAAATCCTCTGAAATCTAATTAAATCTCTTAAAATCCATTGAAATGCATTAAAAATCTTTTTAAATATTTGAAAATGCTTTAAAATCCCTGACAATATTTTAAAATATCCTAACATAATATAAATCCTTTCAAATCTTTTGAAAGTCTTGAAAACCACATGAAATCATTTTAAGCCCCTTAAAATTATTAAAATCCTTGGAAGATCTAGCAATTTTTAAATCTCTTGAAAATTCTCTGGAATCTTGTAAAATACTCTACAATATTTCACATCCTTTGAAATCTTTTGAAATCCCTTGAAATTTTGTAAAGCTCTTAAAAATTTCTTGGAATTTTTTAAAATATCCTAAAATCTTAACATTTTTGGAAATACCTTCAAATATTTGAAAAGCTTTGCAAATCTTTTGAAAGCCCTTAATCCTTATGGATAAATTCTTCTAAATCCATTCAAATTTATAAAATCCCATGAAATATTTGAAGTCCTACGAAATCCTTTAAGATCATGGGAAATTAATTTAAATACATTATTGACAAGAGCCTTTAAAAGCCCTGAAAATTATTGAAATCCTCTGAAATCTGACAAAATTCCTTGAAATCCGTTCTTTAAAATCTTTTATGAAATCCTAAAATCTCATAAATCCTATCAAGTCCTTCCAAATCTTCTGAAATTCATGGAAATTTTTTAAGAATTAATGGAATTTTTTCAAATTCTGTGAAATCCCCTGAAATATTTGAAAATCTCTTCAAATCTTTGAAATCCTACGAAAGCTCTAATTCTTGTGAAATTTTGTTGAAAATTTATCGAAATATTATAAAATATTTAGAAATTTTGTATATCTATTGAAATTCCTTCAAAATCTATTGAATTCCAATAAAAATCCATTTAAACGTTTGACATTCTCGGAAGTCCCTTGAAATCATTAAAAATATCCTGAAAATATTTTTAAATTTGTTAAAACATTGGAAAGCTCTGAACATGCCTTCAAAAATTTAAATTCTTGAAAATCCTATGAATTCTCTTGAAATCTGTTGAAATCCTTTTAAATTCCCGTTAATATTTTTAATATTTTCAAATCTATTGAACGGTTGGTGAATCACAGTCCGCTTCTGTTTTCATGTCTCTTAAAATATCGATAAAATATTTATTTCTTATAATCATTTATAATATATATTTTTATAATATTAGCATTTTTAATTCAGATGCTGTCTTTGTGCGCTTGTTCCATGCTGTATGAAGAGTTGTAAGGATGTGCATCACAAGTGTCCGAACTGTGCCACATATCTTGGAAAATATGAACAATAAGAAAAAACCTGCGTGAGTTGAATTAATTTTTTATATGCAAATTTTTGTAATATTCCTGGATTTAAATGGGAAAGGCACTCTTGACTTCCTGTCGTTATATTATTCAGTCATGTAAATTTGCGTAAAGATTTCTATTTTTCATCAATAAGTAATCATTAAATCTAACACTCAAGAAGCATAAATGTTAATAATAAATGTGTGTCTCATTATTACGTATTTATGATGAGAAAACTATTTTTTGTTTAGAAAAAAATGTAACAACACGAGTTTTTTTCCATCAACTTTGATAAAACATTAATAAACTTTTTTTAATGAATATAAGAAAGCATTTATTTATTTGAAAATGAAATATTTGCAAAAATATGTAATCAAATTTAAATATTTTGAAACAAAGTTAATTTAACAACAATAAATCATTAAGGTCTTCCTTAGTTGAAATACTAACATTCAACTTTCGCGCCATTGCTTCCTTTAAAAGTATGTCCTAGATTCGTAGAATTATATATTTTCACTTCAACCACCAGTTAACTTCACTTCGTTGAATACTGAGGGGAAAACAATGGACCAAATGGATGGGACAAAACTTTATTTTTGTAATATCTTCGTAATGAGTAATAATTATTATCTTTTTATTATTTCATTAGATAGTTACTAAACAATAAAAACTATTTTTCAAATACATTTACATAGAAAAAATTAGTCTTTACGAAGATATTAGCAAAATAGGGCAAAAATCGACCGAATCCCATGCATATGGTCCATTGCTTTCCCCCAGGGGAATAGCTCTCCTATAAAGGCCTGTAGAATGGTATGTGTCATGAGATTTGAAGACGGCCGAGTGGCGGCGCTGGCTATACTTTTAGGTCGACAATTATTCAAATGCTTGGGAAAATACAAATTCAATTTATTTCAATTGTTAAAATATGTTTTTTGCATACATTTATCTCGGAAAAATATTTTGTATCATATTAAATATCCAATAAATTAACAAATACTAATAAAAAGTGAAGAAAACATTATTTTTATGATTAAATACGAATACACTTTTCACAGAGTACTATAATTCTACAAAGTGAACATTACATTTTTAGAATTGAAATATGTAAATATTGTAAACTGTGACAATAGTAAATTTCAATTGAATTTTATTTTTATTAACATTTATTATGATTTTTAAAAATTGAAATTAACGCTTAATTGAACTAAATTATAAACATTTATATATATTTTTTTAGAGCTAGAAAATAATGTATTTTGTTCGTTATAAATATTTTGAAATAATTTTCAATTTTATCTTGAAATTAATTTTCGAAATAAAAAATCATTTCAATTTTCTCTGGAACGTTTCAAGAAAAACTTGTTCATTTCCTTGAAACCTTTCAATGTCTTGAAATTGTTTCAAGTTAAATTGTTTTTTTAAATGCTGCTAAAAATGAAAAAATTGCTTTTAAATCTTCTAAATTCTTTTTCGACAATTTTCGAAACCCATCGAAGTATTTTCAATTGCTTCAATTTTATCTTAAAATTAATTTTTCAAAATTAAATATCATTTAAATTATCCCAGGAATCTTGACATAACTTTTGTATTCTCTTGAAATCTTTAAAAATTCTTAAAAACCTTCTTTTTCAAAATATTTCAAAATCTACATTTTGTATTAAATTTTTTGAAATCGATCCAGGTTTTAAATTATTTTTGAAATTTTTTAAAACCTTCTCAATATCTTTTTAAATAAGTAGAATTGTTCCTAAATATTTTTTCAACATTCTGCAAAATGAAAAAATTGCCTTAAAATCTTCCAGAAACTTTTCTGACAATTTGGGAAATCTTTTTAAATGTTTAAAAATGTTTTTCAATTTCATCTTAAACTAAATTGTTCAAAATAAGATTTATTTCAGTATTCCCAAGAATCTTTAAAAGAACACTTTGTTATTCCCTTGAAACCTTTCAAAACTCTTGAAAAGCTTTTTTTTCGAAATATTCGAAAATACACATTTTGTTCTTACATCTCTTGAAATCGTTTCTAGTTTTAAATTATTCTTGAAATTTTTTCAAAATTTGTAAATATCTTTTAAGCTGATTCGAATTTTTCAATAAATTAAAAAAAATTGCTTTAAGATCTTCCAGTTTTTTTTTCGGCAATTTTGGAAATCTCTTGAAA
>JAABKJ010000148.1:0-58606 GCA_011634705.1 Andricus grossulariae | reverse complement strand
GCTTAAACCAATTTTCACTGAAATGAGCTTGCCTGTCCATGTTTCAGAGTAGCCGTATGAAACCTGGAAATCAGGGAAAAGTCGTGGAATTTTATTGGTCAGGGAAAGTCAGGGATTTTGACAAAAAAATTGTAAAAGTCAGGGAATTTCTATGAGAGGCACTATAATTAACTACTATTACGGAATAAAAAATTCCAATTGTTTTATTCCGGTTCTAAAATATTCTATGTTAAAAATGTTACAAGATTAAGATTCTGGTCTTTGAATATTAATAGTCAGGGAAAATGAAAAACTGTCCGAATAAAAATTATAAGTATGATCAACATAAGTTTAATACTTGAAAATTTTTATGACACTATTTTGACACTTTCTTCCAATTTGTGACTCTATTTACACTATTTTTCATCTCTGAAGTGAGTCCGATGCCTGTAAGTGGTACTTGCCTTTTATAGTTTACCTGTACCGAGAAGACACATGGTAGCTGCATTTTTGGACAACAAGTTGGTTTTAGTCGGTGGTGTAGGAGTGCATCGTATAAAACTGAGTTCAGTTCAAGTGTTGGATATTCATACAGGTATTAATTTCTATTCGCAACATTTATTTCAAATATCCCGTTATTTTATCAAGATAATTTATTTTATTTTTTAACAGGAATTTGGACGAATGGTCCAGATGTTCCTCAGGAGTTTACTGAAAATCCTCCTACTTGTATTTTTGGAGATCAGCTTCTAGTTGCAATGTCAGGTATCTACAGTTACAAATTAGAAAGCAACAAGTGGGAAATTTTTTGGCAGGATAAAACCACAATTATTAATAATATGGTGTGCTGCAATAAAGAATTATACGTGACTGGTGAGTGTTATTGCATTTATACATTTCAGGGATCACAGTCTTTTCCCTTTTTATTCAGATTCCCCTTTTCCCCCTTATTTCCGAAAAACTTCCCCGTTTCTCTTTAATTATACGATATTTAAAAATACAATGTCTAAATTACGCGGGAAATTCTCTGAAATGAGTAAATCTATCTACGGATAATTTATTGTAATTAATTTAGCTTTTTTAAAGCTCAAAACAATATATTCCACTAAAATTTAAAAATCTCTAAAAAAAACTTGAAGCTGGAACATTTTAAAACATGTTGAAAATGTGAAAAACGGGGACAGAAATTGTTATCCAATATAAAAAGAAGTATTAAAAGGTGTACAGTTTTTAATTGAAATGGATAAAGTTAGATAACTAATTAAAAAATTGAATATTACAATTTGATGAACTGCGATCTTACATGTTCTGTCTCTAAGAATTTAAAGTCAAACGTTCAAAATTGGGCACTTGAATTTTAAATCTGTATAGGGGTGTTGAACAGTCTCAAATTTTATTTTGGAATCTTACCAATAAAAAATGAACAAATGTTTATTTGACCGATTTTAAACTCAACTATTTAGAATGACAATAAAACTTTAAAGCTAAAATATTTTTTCGCTGAATCTATAAAAATTAAATATTTTTTAAATGCTCAAACGGGAACTTTTTAATTTTAGTTTAAAAGCATTGAAGGGTGTTACAATTTAATTATTAATCATGGAACTTTCAAAAAAGAAAATATAATTGATTATGATAACGATTTGAAACATACAAAAATAGTTTATTCAATCAGTTTTAATTTTTGTTGGCCTTTTTTATATTGCCGTGAATGGGTTTCAAAAGACTTAAGTAAATCTTATTTTAACAAATGAATACTTCAATAGCAGATATTATTAAAAAATAATTTTAAATAATTTTAAAATATAACATTTCTTATAGAAAGATTGTTTCTTCTTTTCTACATGCAAAAATAAATGCTTAATCTTTCCCATATTTTCCCCGTCTTCGTGTAAAAATTACCCTATTTCCCCCTTTCTGAGCTCCTTTTGCGCTGTGATCCTTGACATTTGAAAAGACTAATTACACTACAGACGAATAGTATCGGAAGTAACATTATGAACTTAGATAACATTTAATTTTGCGAAAGATAGCCCCGCAATGGTTCAGTTGAATAATAACTTAATAAGTTTCAAAATCACCTTCATATTTCAGACTTCATACTTCTCCTGTTCCCCTCTTTTCCCATTTTTAAGGAATTTTTCCCCCTATTTGTTAACAACTTCCTGTCTTCTCTTATTTCTGCTCAAATGCGAACTGAATTAATAGAATAAAATAAGAAAATCCAACCTATTGGTGGAAAAATCTACTATTTAGTTGAAAATTTAATTATTTTGTTGAAAATTCAATAATTTTGTCATCTCTTTTGGACAAAAATTCAACTACTTGGTAGAAAATTTAAGTACTTTGTTGAAAATTCATTTTTTGATTGAAAATTTATTTCTTTGGTGAAAACTTTAACTATTCCATTTTTAGAAAATTATCTTCTGGGTTAAAAAATCGTCTTTTAGTTGAAAATTCACCTCTTTGGTTGAAAATGTAACTATTTCGTGGAAAATTCGTCTTCTTTTCGGTTGAGAATTAATTTTTTTAACTAGAAATGTAATTATTCCATTTCTGTTTGTAAATTGACATTTTGAATTGAAAATGGATCTTCTCTAGTTGAAAATTCAACTATTTGGTTGAAAATCCATGTATTTTGTTGAAAATTCGGAACTACTTTGTTAAATATTTATTTTTTTAGCATTTACCTGTTTGGTTAAATATTTAACTTCTTTTTTTGCAAACTAATATTTTTTGTTTGGTTAAAAATAAATTTTTGTATCTGAAAATTTTACAATTCCATTTTTGGCTTGAAGTGTATCCTTTATAAGTTGTCAATTCAACTATTTGGTAGAAAATGCATGTATTTTGTTGAAAATTCGTCATTTTGGTCAGAAAATTAATCTTCTTGGTTGAAAATTCATCTTTTTGATTGAGGATTCTACTATTTTGTGGAAATTTTGTCCTTTTTGGTTGAATTCAACTGTTTTTCCTTTCAAATTAAAATCTTTGTTTGAAATATAAACTATATATAAACTCATTTTTAAAAAAATCGTTTTGTTTTGCATGTAGATTCTATAACTATTTCGTAGAAAATTCGTCTTTCTGACTTAAAAATTCAAACGTTTGGTAGAAAATTATTATTTTTTTTTGGTTAAAATTAAACTATTTGGTTAAAATGATACAATTGTTATGAAAATTTAACTACTTGGTAGAAAATTAACTTTTTTTAAAAATCATATTTGCTGGTTAATAAAGAAACTGCTTTGTGGATGATTCGTCTTTTTGGATTCAAAATTCAACAATTTTGTCGAAAGTTGATGCATTGTGTTGAAAATTTTTTGTTTTGTTTTGGTTGACCATTAATCTTCTTGGAAGAAAATTCATATTTTATGTTGAAAATTTAACTATTTGGTTCCAATTTAATTATTTGTAGTTGCAAATTCAACTACTGGGTCGAAAGTTGAAATACTTTGTTAAAAATTCATATTTTAAAGATTCACCTCGTTGGTTGAAAATTTAACTTTTTTGTTGAAAATTGTTTGTTTTTCTTGATTAAAAATTAATTTTCTTACCTCAAAATTTAACTATTCCATTTTTGGGTAAAGATTTATCCTTCATAAGTTGAAAATTCAACTATTCAGTAGAAAATGCATGTATTCTTTTCAAAATTCGTCTTTTTTGGTTGAATTCAATTGGTTCAAAATTCGTTTATTTTTTAATAATTCATATTTGTGGGTTGGATATTGAACTTTTGTGTAGAAAATTCATCTTTTTGGCTTCAAAGTTCAAATATTTGATAAAAAATTTAACTATTTCATTGAAAATTAAATTTTCTCTTTAAGATTCATATTTTTGGTTGCAAATTCAACTATTCGGTTGGAAATTAAACAATTTTTTTAAGAATTTACCTGCTTGGTAGAAAATTAACTTTTTTGTTCAAGAATCATATTTTTGGATTATAAATTCAACTGTTTTGTAAATAATTCGTCTTTTTTGCTTTAAAATACAACAATTTGTTTGAAAAATTATATATTTTGTTGAAAATTCGTGTTTTTTTTTTGTATAAAATTAACTACATGGTTGAAAGTTGAACTACTTTTTCAAAAATTCATTTTTTAAGATTCATTTCTTTCTTTCTTTTTCTGTTTCTTTCTTTTCTATTAAAAATGAATTTTTTATCTGAAAATTTAACTATTCAATTTTCGTTTTGAAAATGTCTCTTTTATAAGATGAAAATTTAACTATTTGGTAGAAAATTCATGTATGCTGTTGAAAATTCGTCTTTTTGGCTTGAAAATTAATTATGCTTGTTGAAAATTTATCTTTTTGGTTGAGGATTCAACTGTTGGGTTAAAAATTCGCCTTTTTTTGTTGAATCCTTTTGGTTTTAGAATTCCAAATGGAATTCAATTTTTTTAAATTAATTTTTTAATCTGAAAATTTGACGATTACATTTTTGGTTCAAAAAATATATTTTTCAGTTGAAAAATCAACTATTTGGTTTAAAATGCATCTTTCTTAATTGAAAATTCACCTATTTGGTTGAGAATTCCACCATTTGATTACATTTTTTTTTTCCGTTCATTTAAACTGTTTGGTCATTCGTCTTCTGATAGACAATTCGTATTTTATGGCAGAAAAGTAATTTCTTGGTTGAAAATGAACTTTTTTGTTGACAATTCAACTTTTCGGACTGCAAATTCAACTGTCTGCTAAGAAATTGATCTTCTTGGCTTGAAAATACAACTGATTTGGTTGAATTTTCATCTTGTTTGTTTGAAAATTCGGCCATCTGGATCAAAATGCAACTTTGTATGTTGAAAATTTAACTATTTTGGTACAGTCATCTTATTTAATCGAAAATTCAACTGTTTTCTTAAAAATTCGTTTAAAAAAAACACTTAGAATTTTTTTGGGTTGAAAATTAATCTTTTATGGTAGAAAAGTCTTCTTAGTTAGAACTTTTTTTTTTGCTTCAATGTTTAACTATTTGGTTTTTGATGAATTCTTCTTGTTGGATTGAAAGGTCATCTCTTTTGGTTGAAAATTCAACTATTTTCTTGAAAATACAATATATTTTGACTTAAAGTTTTAGGAATTTAATGTGTTTTATATTGAATTCAATATCGTATTTACATTAATGTTCTGTAAAGGAATTTATTCTCCTATTATTCCCCTATTTTCAAGAAAAATCATCCCACTTTCCCTGGGTGATCTATTAAAAAT
The DNA here is from genome assembly GCA_011634705.1 of Andricus grossulariae. Lineage (NCBI taxonomy): Eukaryota > Metazoa > Arthropoda > Insecta > Hymenoptera > Cynipidae > Andricus > Andricus grossulariae. Next base: position 53,416 of record JAABKJ010000148.1, on the reverse strand, counting down.
CAGCGTAGGAAAATAGTTAGGGAAATGAGCTTAATAATTTGATATTCCACAAAAGTGATCTTTAGTATTTTAACCTTGACTTCAGCCATTAAACATTTAGAAATCTTGACGGGTTCATAAAATAATAATTTTTTGTGCGATCATGCTACATTTAAAATGCATTACCGCACCGTCCGTTACTATCCGTCGGTAGTGTAAGTCGTATCGTGAATATAAATACTAACATAAGAGTCTAAACAGTTATATTTCAATAGGATATTAACTGCATGAATTTTTGTTATCTTCCAGTTAGGAAACCTCTGGAGTCAATGGCTGTTCAAATTTATTTAATGGAACAAAATGAGAGTTCTAGGGGACTCGTGCATGTATCTTCGGTAATTGTAGGCTCAACTTACAATTTTTTATCAATTGATAATCGCCTTGTTTGGTTCTTCATGGTTAGTTATGACATGTTAGACGTTGAAGTTGGCAAAATTGAAGGCACTTCTTACAATCAATTGCAGCGGAAGTCAGTTCAGATAAAAGAGAAGATACGTTTGAAGCCCCATATAGGATGTTTTAATGTTCTGAATCCGAAAGCTTTAATGTCACAGGTAAGGGAGCGTAAATTAATTACGTAAGGCTGTTTGTTTATTGGGGGGGGGGGGGGGTCTAGAAAATCTGTTTGGCTGTTGAAATTACACTAGGATGCCCAAAAAATGGGTGTTTTTGAATTTTGCAAACCTTACCCCCTTAATTTCTTCTTTTTGCTTAAAAAATAGTGCTATTTTTGTTTTACATATTTTTACAAAATTGTTTAGAGGTTCCGTTAGGCCGTTTTAGGTCTGTAAATGAAATTTTTTAGTTTTAAATTTAAAAAAATATAAATTTATAGCAAAAAAATTTGTTTATTCCTAGAAAATATTTTTCATTCATTGAGGAAAATAAGCCCTAAATTTTATATACACAAAAAATTTTAGGAGAGAATACAAAATTTAGTAATTTAATTACAATTAATGGTCTGGAATTGTCCCTGAACATTTTTTTCCTGCAATAATATGCCCAGGATTCCTTCTATAACATAGGGAGGATATTCCCCATAAGGAATAAATTAACAATATTTATACGGCGTGACTGAAAAAATCTTGAATTTCGAAAAACACAAAAAATACACATTTTTATACTTTAATGATTCCTGTAGTACTTTAAAATTAATTTATACCTATTTCCGATTTTACTGAGTTTTTAATTTCGGAAAGTAAGACTTGATATCAAATGATAGGTAAAGATACATTTTGAAGCACTATTGGAATCTTCTTAAACTGTGAAAAATTAGCATTTTTTCTTTAGTTCCTATTCAAGATTTTTTTCACCCGGTATATATATTTTTAATTTATTCCTCATGGTGAATATTCTCTTAATATCGTAGAAGAAATTCTGTGCATATTATTTTAGGGAAAAAAGTGTTAAGCGGTCATTTCAGAACATTAATTGTAATAAAATTATGAATGTTCGTATTCTAGGCCCGAGAATATCTCCAAACCATTTTTTTTTATTTTATAAAATCTAGAGCTTCTTCATCAATAAATAACAAATATTTTCTCGGAGTGAAAGAATTTTTTAGCCATAAATATGTATTTAAAAAAATTGAAAATTAAGCAAATTCATGTTTAGCTCTGAAGCGGCCTAGTGAAACCTCTAAACAATTTTTTAAAAAATAAAAGTAAATTTATGACAGTATTTTTTCACCAAAATGAAAAAATTTAGGTTATAGCGTTTGAAAATTTCAAAATCACACTTTTTTTGGGCACCCAGTGTACATCTCTAATATAATCTAGTTATGTCTCTGGAAGTCTTTGTAATTTGTACTTTTTTTAAATCCTTTGAATTCTATGGATATCGTACGTCATCTCTTGAAATCCCTTCAAAATTAATTGACATCTTTAAAATCCATGGGAATCTTATCGAATGTCTTAAAGTCCCTTACAATACATTAAAATATATTAAAATCCATTAAAATATTTTCAAAGCCATTGAAATTCCTCGAAATTCCTTAAAATCAATAAAACCCTTTTATATTTCTTAAAATCCTATGAAATTTCTTAAAATTTCGTCAAATCTTAGTAATCTCATTAAAATCCACTGATAACCTTCAACATTCGTGAAAATATTTTGGTTTCGTATGAAATCCTTTAAAATCCATTGAAATCTAGTGAATTATTTTGAAATCCTTTAAAATCCCTTACAACGCTTTAAAAACTGCAAGAATCCTGGAAATCACTTGAAATCTTAAAAATCCTTGAAATTCCGTGAAATGTTTCGAAATTGTATGAGATCTTTGACATGCCTTCAAAATTCATTAAAATCTTCGAAATCAGTGGGAATTTTTCCGAATCTCTTGAAATACTTTACAGTATATTGAAATCCATCAACATCTTTTAAAAGCCATTAAAATTCCTTGAAATTCCTTAAAATTATTGAAACCCCTTTATATCTTTTACAATCCGTTAAAATCCTTTATAATCCTTTGATATCTTTGAAAATATTTTGAAATCTCTTTTACCCAGTTATTATTATCACTGAGGCTTTAGAGATATTTTTTTCCTATTTTGGATTGTCTCAACATCACTCATGATTTTTTTTTCAGCCAAAAATATCTGAAGGTGTATTTGGAGGTGTGTCCTTTAAATCTTCGAAATCTCATTAAATTCCCCTGGTATCCCTCCAGATTCGTGAAAATACTTTGGTATCGTATGAAATCCCTTAAGATCCTTTGCAGTCCAGTGAATTATTTGGAAATCTCTTTAAATCACTTAAAACCTTTTAGAAACTGTGGAAATCCGTGGAAATCTCTCAAAATCGTTTAAAATCCAGGAAATTTCGTGAAATATTCCGAAATTTTATGAGATTTATGAAACCCCTTCAAGATTCGTTGAAATCTTTAAAATTCATGGGAATATTTCCGAATCTTTTCAAATAGCTTATAATATATTAAAATCATTTAAAAATTAAATCTTCGCAGATATTTTAAAATCTCTTTAAATCCCTTTAAAACTTTGAAATCTCATTAAAATGCCCTGGCATCCTTTAAAATTCGTGAAAATCCTTGAAATCTTCGAAGTCCCATAAAAATCCCTTATAATCCTTGAAATTTCATAATATATTTCAAAATCTTACGAGATCCTAGAAGTCTTTGAAATCCCTACTTAAATCTTTCAAATCAGTGGGAATCTTTCAGAATCTCTTGAAATTCTCTACATTATATTTAAATCCATTGACATCTTTAAAACGCCATTAAAGTTCCTCGAAATCTCTTAAAATCATTGAAACTCTTTGAAATCTCATTACAATCTCTTGAAAATACTTCGATATTGCATGAAGTCCTTTAAATTCCTTTGAAATCAAGTGACTTATTTTTTAAATCTCTTAAAATGCCTTACCGCGCTGTAAAAACTGTAGAAATTCTTAAAATCGCTTAAAATCTTCAAAATCCCATCAAAATCCCTTATAATCCTTTAAAATCGGTGAAAGCCCCTTAAAATCTTTAAAAATCGGTTAAAATCCTTTGAATTCCGTGAAATATTTTAAAATCTTATGAGATCCCTCTAAGTCTTTAAAATCCCTTTAAAATTCATTGAAATCTTTAATAATATAATATTATTATAATATTATATAATATAATATTCGGAAATACTTCTCTCTAAATTTTAATCAGTGACCGAATTCTGGCTATGGATCAGTTATTTTTACTGCTGAATTTAGGTTTTACTGATCATCAGTAAAGTGTAACTGGATTCATAGCTAGAATTCAGTTACTGATTGAAATTAGTAAAAATTGTAACTGATTCAAATCTAAAGAGTTTGAAATTCCGTTAAATTTTTTGAAAATTTGAAAAATCCTCTAAAATTGGTGGTATATACGTTGGAATCTTTTGACATCTCTTGAAATCCTTTGAAATCCCGTGAAATCATCGAAACTCCTTTATATTTCTTAAGAGCCGTTAAAATCTCTTAAAAACCTATTAAATTTTTGCAAATCTTTTGTAATCCCCTGAAATTTCTTTAAATTCCTTCAAATCATTGAGACTCCGTTCAAATCCCCTTTTATCCTTAAAAATTCGTGAAAATACTTCGGTGTCTCTCGAAATCCTTTGAAATCCACAACAATTTTTGGAAATCTCTCTCAAATTGTACTAAGTAATTTCTTTAAACTCTTGGAATTTTTTTAAATAATCTTTTCGAATCGTTCGGAATATGCTAAAACTTTTGTAATCCCTTTAAATCTTTTTAAATTCTTTAAGGCCTCATGAGATCCACAAAAGGCGTTGAAAATCTCGTTAAATTCCGTGAAAAATTGGCAAATCTTTGAAATACTTTGTAGTACTTGGAAATGCTTTAATTTGGTTGTTGTGCCAAAAATCAAATCTCTGCAAAAAATAGTTTTTATATAACACATGCATGAATACGACCGCTTCTGATGCCTGTGGAGCTAATAAAGTTTTTTTTTCTCCCTTGGTGCAGAATATACTATTCTATGATTTTGCGAATCAAAACAATATTACTGATGATTTAATTTCAACTGAAAAACATTATTCTTAATGAAAATATTTTAAAAATTACAAAGAATATTTGTTTTAACAACGTTTTATGCAATTGAATTTTGTCTTTCTATCGCTTCTTACCAATTTTTAAAAAATGGCTAAATTTTAATCAGTGATGCCTATTTTTTCGGGAAAACATTCTCTACAACTCTAGTATTTCCAATTTTGAAATTAAAATTTTCTATGGTTGAAATCCCTGTAATAATTTTTTTTTTTTAAGAAAGCATTTTTTAATCAAGCAAGTATATTTGAAAATTATTTATTTATTTTTAAAATTGGAAACTGTAGAGCTGTAGAGAATGTTTTTCCTGAAAAAAGCCATGATTTAATCAAATTAAACTATTTTAAAAATAATTGTAAGAAGCGACAGGGAGAAAATATTCAGTTACAAAAACTATTTTTAATATAATTATTTTACGTATTTTTTTAACTTTTTCATAAAAGGAATGTTTTTTCTTTCAGAAGATATGATTGATAATATAATTTCAATTCTTAAAATGATATAAAACTCTTTTATATTCAGATTCCTTAGTTTTTGTAACAACTACCTTAAAATCCCTAAAATCTGCTGAAAAACTTTCGAATCATTGGAAATTTTTTTAATCTTTTGAAATCCCTTGAAATCTGGTTTAAGGTGAAAATAATTTATATCTTTTTCATCTATTGCGTAACAAATGTAAAATCTTACCTAAGGAAGGGTCCAAAATTTCTAAAATCATCCTTACGTAATTATCTTTTTGATTAAAAATTCAACTATTCCAATTGAAGATTTATAATTTTAATTGAAAATTAAACTACTTTGTGGAAAAATGGTTATTTTTGTTAGTTGAAAATTTGATTATTCCATTTTGGGTAGAAAATTGATCTTTTTTAGTTGAATATTAAACTACTTGGTTCAAAATTTGTCTTTTAGAGAGAAAATTAATCTCCTTGGTTGAAAATTCAATTACTCCAGTTAAAGATTTGTAATTTTAGATGAAAATTCATCTTTTTGGTTAGACATTAATTTTTGTAACTTAAAATTTAACGAATGATGTTGAATATTCCATAATTTTAGTTGAAAATTAATTTTTTAAACTGAAAATGTATCTATTCAATCATTGGTTGCAAATTTATCTTTTATCGTTGAAAATTCATGTATTTGGTTAAAACTTCGTATTTTTTGGTCGAAAATTAATTGTTGGTTGAAAATGCATCTTTGTGGTTTAAAATTCAATTGTTCCACTTAAACATTCATGATTTTAGTTGAAAATTCATCACTACTATTGAAATTTTTACTATTCTATTGAAAATTCGTTTTTTTGTTTGGTTGAAAATTAATTTCTTTTTGAACTTATAATTTAACTATTCCTTTTTTGATTGAAAATTGATCTTTTTTAGTTTGAAATACAACTGTTTGGTTGAAAATTGATCTTTTTTAGTAGAAAATTCAACTATTTGATTGATAATCAGTATTTTTAGTAGCAAATTAATTTTTTGGTTGAAAATTAAACTATTTGGTTAAAAATTAATCTATCATGTTCAAAATGCAATATTTTACTTGAGAAGTTCGAAGTTTCAAGCGTTTTAAATTGAATTAAACCTAGTACCCATATCGATTTTACTTAAAAGAATATATTTTCCTATTTTTGTCAAAAATCTCCTTATTTCCTTCCTTACCTCCTTAGTTACTTTCACAAATGAAAAAAAAGTTATTTATTAATCATTATTTATAATAAACTTACGAAATTGTATACATGTTCGAGTACATATTTCAAGTCGATTGTTTTAAAAACTGCGGAATACTTGAATAACTTCGCACTATGAAAAATTATATCTAGAAAGGTCTTCAGATACATGGAAAACCCCTGGAAATGTCAAGGAATTTTTCCCCAGGATTCGAATAGACACCCTGTAATAATACGGCTTATAACGAGAAAATTAAAAAATAATTCATAATTTACAGCTGGATGCAGGATGCTGAAGCAGATTGATAAACAGGAGAACTCATATCTGAGGTAAGTAAAAGGCAATTTTATATTTTTAATTAATTTTTTTATTCATTTATCGTATATTTTATAATGGAAGCAGTCTTCAAAACAAATATAACACGACAATGCGTATGGTTACACGGAATAAGAAGGTTCGTGCTGACAGCGCAGCGTCGTTGAACACGAAATTATATATCTTCACACAGTAACGAGAGGAAGAATGCAATACGCGTAGACTTTTCGGTTCTTTGGAGGATGCTGGCAGGCTTAATAGATCTACGCAAAGTACATTCTTCTTCTCGCATCGGAGATAAATAACCGATTCTATTCACGATGCATGAAGTCGCGTATTGTAAAGCTCATTTGAACGCATTATTTTCGCGAAGTAACAAACAAACAAAGAAAACATATTGCCCCATAGTATCTCCATACTGTAACGGTAATAAATAATAGTAATAATTATAATAATAATAATAATTCTTTCAACTTCGATGCATGAATATTTATCTCGTGGTACATAACATTACGTAACCTTCGTACTCGACATTCGACATTCGACATTCTTGCGACCTGCTTCCGATTTAATCGTGTCGTGCAATTTCGTTAGTTTCGTTGACGCTGCATCGAGAGCAGGTCAAGTTCGATCATTGTGTTGGACATTATTGTCAATAGTAAAAGTCATGTTAACGCAACTGTTCTTGTCGCCAGTCGCGGTTTGAATAGTAATTAAATGGTGAGACTGACTAACAACAGGCTCAGAGATCGTTTGCACGGAGAACATTGAGAGCGAAAGCGGCGTTCGTTTCACCCTTCTTGCCAATCGCGCGTGCTAGGTATTGTCCAATGTCTGATGGTGTACACGCTTTTATTTTCAATTTGTAGGACGTTTCGCCTTCCGAACTGAAGGTGTATCTGCTACTTGTTTCGTCAATCGGTTTACCATCCTTCAGCCACGTTACTGAAACATAATTTCATCATTATTATTTTTTTTTTTCAAACTTGTTCTCGGGTTAAAAAGAACCCGGTTTTCCATCATAGCCACGGAGTAAGTCAAGTTACTGATGAGATGAAGATGTAATTAGTTAATTTAATGAGAATGATCAGCAGAATTCTATATTGATCTCAAATTTATACCTCCTCCTACACTTCTCTTTCTCACTTTTCTCAATTGAATTTCTTGATCCCCGACAGTATAACGAGGCCCGAAAGAGATTTAACGTAATGGTATGATAATAATAATAATCATGTTGGAGGTGACAACAGTCGCCTCTGGATGCTTTCTTAGAGTCTTCGACAGGTGTTTAATAAAACCGCCTTTTGAGCTGCTGCCAGAAGGCGGTTTTATTAAACACCTGTCGGATTGTAAGAAACTTCCTGGACCATCAGGAAGCAAGCGACTAAAAACCTAAGAGTGATACATGGTAGCTCTAAGAAAGCATCCAGAGGCGACTGTTGTCACCTCCAACATTATTATTATTATTATTGTTATACCATTAAGTTAAATCTCTTTCGGGCCTCGTTATACTGTCGGGGATCAAGGAATTCAATTGAGAAAAGTGAGAAAGAGAAGTGTAGGAGGAGGTATAAATTTTAGATCAATCTAGAATTCCGCTGATCATTCTCTCTGGCAATCACCCGAGGCGAAACTATAAATTTTATTGCCTTTGCAACTATTTTTCATTTTCACTATTCAAAGTTTGGTAGCTAGGTTTCAAAAGTTTGAAAAGTGGAATTTTTCTCCGCCTTGGAATTCAAAATTTTCTAAAATTTATAGAAACACTTTTAGAAAAAAAGAAAGAAAATATGCAAACAGACCGATAATCCCATAGTAAGATTCATACTCTTTACTCTAATCACATCCACAAAAGAGATGAATTTTCAACAGCAAAAAAATTAATTTTGACTAAACAGTTGAATTAAGAACCAAATAGTTGAACCTGCAAGCAAAAGAGATGCATTTTCAAAAGGAAAATTGAAATTTTAACCAAATAGTTGAAATTTCAAGCCAAAAAGACAAATTTGTTGAAATCAAATGAATTTTAAACCAAGAAAGATGACTTTTCTGCGATAAAATATGAATTTTCAATCTAAAAGGACGAATGTTTAAGAAAATAGTTGAATTTTCGACCAAAAAAGATGACTTTAAGAAAATATTCGAATTTTTAAACGAAATAACTAAACTTTCAACAAAGTAGTTAAATCTTTTACCCAATAGCTGCTTTTTCACCTACAAAGATGAAGTTACAACTAAGAAAATTAATTTTCCACCAAAAGACGAATTTCGAATAAAGTACATAAATTTTCAACCAAATATTTCAATTTTCAAGCCAAAAAGATGAATTTTTTAGAAGACAGTTGAATTTCCGACCAAAAAAGATGACTTTAACAAAATAAATATACTTTCATGAAAATATTTTAATCTTTTACCAAATAGCTGAATATTTAAATAATAAAACGATGAGTTTTTAACCAAAAAAATTAATTTTCAATCAAGACAGTTAATTTTCCACCAAAAGACGAATTTTCAACAAAACACATAAATTTTCAACCAAATAGTTGAGTTTTCAAGCCAAAAAGATGAATTTCTTAGAAGACAGTTGAATTTCCGACCAAAAAAGATGACTTCAACAAAATAACTATACTTTCATCAAAATAGTTTCATCTTTTACCAAAAAGCTGAATATTTAAATTAAAAAAAAGATTCATTTTTAACCAAAAAAAAAATCATTTTCGACCAAGAAAATTAATTTTCTACCAAAAGACGAATTTTTAACAAAATACATAAATTTTCAACCAAATAATTGAATTTTCAAGCCAAAAAGATGAATTTTTTATAAGACAGTTGAATTTCCGACCAAAAAAGATGATTTTAACAAAATAACTATACTTTTATCAAAATAGTTTAATCTTTTACCAAATAGCTGAATATTTAGAAAAAAAAAGATTAATTTTTAACCAAAAAAATTAATTTTCAACCAAGAAAATTAATTTTCCATCAAAAGACGAATTTTCAACAAAATACATCAATTTTGAACCAAATATATGAATTTTCGACCAAGAAAGATGAATTTTAAACTAATAAATTGAATTTTCAACTAAAAAATATGTTTTATGAACCACCAATGGAATCGTCAAATTTTCAATTTCAAAATTAATTTTCAGTTCAAAAAAGAAATAAAAAAAAAATGAATTTTCAACCAGCTGAATTGAACCAAAAAGGACGATTTTTAACCCAATAGTGGAATCCTCAATTAAAAAGATAAATTTTTTAAGAAACAAAATTAATTTCCTAACCATAAAGGCGAATTTTGAATAAAAAAAAAAAGAATTTTCAATCAAAGAGGTGAATCTTAAAAAAAAAATTTTTTTTTTGATAAAGTAGTTGAATTTTCAACCAAAAAAGATGAATTTTTAACCAAATAGTTCAATTTTGAACAAAAAATATGAATTTTAAACAAAAAAATCGTCTTTTTTGGTCGAAAATGTAACTATTTTGTTGGACATTCGCCGTTTTGGAGAGAAAATTCATCTTTTTGGATTGTAAATTCCTCTTTTAAAGTAAAAAATTCATTCTCTTGGTTGAAAATTTATCTATTTTAGACCATTCTTTAATCAAATTTGTTTTGGATCAAAAAATAAATTCATCGTCATTTTCACAGTTAGAAATGGAAAATTTTGAATTATATTCCTTTAAAATTTAATTATTCTAAAAAAAAACTTCAAAATGAAATAATTTTAAATGGGAAACATTAAAAATTAAGAAATTAGAACTTACGAAAGGAAAACATTCAGCGTTCAACATGAAAATTCAGAACTTTAAAATTGTAACCATTGAAAATTAAAGAAATTATTCCATTGCTGATGTATCAATTTCAGATGTTCTATTTTTATCTACTTTGGTTTTAAACAACACAATTTTTAACTTTTTAATTTAAAGTCGTCAATTTTGTAATACTTCGTTTAGAATTATTATTAATTCTTGAAATCTTCTAATCAAATATTTTTCAAATTTAAATGATTCTTTTTTTCAAATGTTCAACTAAAAATTGGACAATTTTAAGATATTACATTGAAAAAAGAATACAAATCAAGGTCACTATGATTCCATTTTTTGAATTTGTACAATTTTAAGCCTTTCAATTCTAAATAATTTTTCAAGATGAGTTTGAAATGTTAAATATTTTGCAAATAAATAAATAATTAAAATAAATAATTTACTTTTCAATGCCTAGTTCTGAAAGCATTTCATTTTTAAGGCTTGAATTTGACATATTATTTCCTTAATTTTTTTTTTGAATGTATTTTGCAGACAATTAATTAATACTTTTCAATAATTTAATACTCCACAATTTCGAAGAATTTAAGAAACCAGTAATTTTTGTTCGTTTAAAGTTGAAACCAAACAATTTAGAACATTTAAATCTAAAATTATTAAATTAAAGCTGACTATCAAGGCTTTTAATATGAAATTTCGCAATTTTGAAATATTTTAAAATGAAATGGTCCTGACATTTTTAATATTTGTATTTGAAACTACAGCATTGTAAAATTCGAAACCTCCAAAAATTAAGAGATTTCAAACCAAATATTTTCCAATTTAAGCGTTTGGAGCAAAAAAAAATTTAGTTTTAAGGCCTCGAAGATTAAGCTGGTTTGGCTGAGTTTGAAATGTTAAATATTTTACAAATAAATAAAAAATTAAAATAAATAATTTACTTTTCAATGCCTAGTTCTAAAAGCTTTTCATTTTTAAGGCTTGAATTTGATAGATTATTTCCTTAATTTTTTATTGTTTTGAATGTATTCTGAAGACAATTAATTCAATACTTTTCATTAATTTAATACTCCACAATTTCGAAGAATTCAAGAAACCAGAAAGTTTTGTTCGTTTAAAATTGAAACCAAACAATTTAGAACATTTAAATCTAAAATTATTAAAATAAAGCTGACTATCAAGGCTTTTAATATGAATTTTGCAATTTTGAAATATTTAAAAATGAAATTGTCTTGACATTTTTAATATTTGTATTTGAAACTACAACATTGTAAAACTCGAAACCTCCGAAAATTAAGAAATTTCAAACCAAATATTTTCGAATTTAAGCGTTTGAAGCAAAAAAAAAAAAAACTTTAGCTTTAGGGCTTCAAAGATTAAACTGGTTTAGAAATGCGCTTTCAAAACTATAATTTTAAGTTCAAATTACAGATAATTTAAAGATGATAAATTATTAATAAGTATAATATCATGTAGTAGCATGTGACTTTCAAAGTGATTGGATAGATTTTTTTACTAAAAAATGTGATTTCTGTCAAACCTTTAAAGTTTAATTATTCTAAAAACTTTGAAAATGCAAGAGAAACAACTTAATGTAGCTACCCCCTATCCGACGGTTCTCATTCAAGAGCCGAGCGATGCTCGCCAGCTAACTTCACAGTGGCGCTAATCCGTTCTCTAATAATAATTAAACCTAAGCCGAATCCCTTTCGGGATAAATTAATCGTACATCACCGTTCACAAATTCATCGTACATCACGGTCCACACATTCATCGTACATTCATCGATTTACACTTAAGGTGCTTCAAACGAATCGTGTTTTAGAATATTACAAAATACGGCTACAAAGATCAATTGTTTGATCTAATATTTTTACCATAAAATCTGAAGGCGTGTACATGTGCATGACTAGAGCCCTTTTTTCAAAAAATGGTCTTGTTTTTTTTGTTTTTTTTGTTTATTTGTTAATTGAAACGCACTTTGAAACAGTGAGCGCCTGTCTTCGATTCACCATGGGTACACTCCAGTGACGCGTTGTCCGTTCCCAGGTGCAGAAAATAAAACATATTTTCAATTTAAAGAAAAATTAAAACAAGACCATTTTTCGAAAAAAAGCTCTAGTCATGGACATCTATGAGCTTTTAGATTATATGGTAAAAATATTACATCAAACAATTTATCCATGTAGCCGTATTTTGTATTATTCTAAAAACCGACTCGTTTGAAACACATTAAAACATCCATACGTTTGAGGCACTTGACACTTAATTAACTGTATAATTTGTCATAATATTTTTTAATGTAATTACTCTGTATTACTTACCTTTCAAGGGTGCAGTTGCAGTCTGGCAAGCAAAATTAACCGCTTCACCTTCGCTCACGCTTGCCGACTGTGGGAATGTCGTGAACACTGGACTCTTGGGTTCCTCATTGGGGACTGGAAGCAGATAAAGAATTAATAAACCGTTCCTTGTTCTTTGGATTGATTCATCGACTTACCAAGGACATTCAGAGTACAGGACGAGAAGCTCTCTCCTATGTCGTTGAAGGCCTCGCACGTGTATGTGCCGCAGTCCTCGGGGAAGATCTCGGTGATTAGTAGCTTGTAAATGTTGGCTTCATTCGTGTACTGGAAGTCTTTACTGGGCTTAATTTCCTTATTATTGTGCAACCAAACGACGTCGAACTTCTTCGCGCCGATGATTCGACAACTCAAAGTAACGGCCTCACCATCAGTGACAGCGCTACTCTTTAGGTGATCTACTATTTGCGGGGGCTTGTCCATTTCTTCGCCCTCTTTCGGTTTTTCTGCTTCGGTTATCATTGCTGTCAAGATAGACGCATTTTAGCAAATAATGTTTAGAATCAGTGATGAGAAGTAACTAGTTTCTATTAACTAGTTACTTTTTTTGGTAACGATTGTGGTAACGAAGTTACTTTTGTAAATAAGCATCGAATTGGTAACTGCTAACATTTTTTTCAGTAAGGGGGCTTCCATAAACCACGAGGCCCAATTTGGGCCACTTTTTTACCCCTTCCCCCTCCCCCGTCCCCTCATGTAGTCCACCTTGGCATTCACGTTGACCTCCCTCCCCCCCTAGGGTGCTACGTGGTTTATGTATTTTATTGAAAAGTCGCTTTTTTTGGGTAAAGAATTAGTCATTCTGCTTTAAAAATGAACTATTTGGGTTAAAATTGATTTATTTTGTTTGATAATACTTTTGGACTCATTATTGTTTTCAGTAAACATTTTTCTATTTTCTGACCATGCCACGGCTAGCTTGAACCACTTATGACTGAAAAGTGCTCGCCTATCCCAGTTTCTTTCTGAATACGTTTTTGGGGATTCCTCCAGAGGATTTAAAAGCCTAAATGATAACAATTGTTGGGGCCCTTTTTAAGAAATCATAATTTTTACTTTTTTTGTTGGGTTATTAAGTATATTTTTGTTAAAATAAATGCAAATTGAATGGTAATTGGTGTAAACCATTTAGTTTAGCATACAAATAAGCCTCTAATAGTTAAAAAATCAAGTAACATTCAGAAGGCATTGAAAACTTGTGAACCAGATGAAAAAAGGCAGTTTTTAAAATAATGTTTCCTTGTCACTGCATCGCATGCGTAAATAGTCTGAACAACAATTTAAGTGCACAAAATTCCCTATAAAATTAAAACAACATTTTGTGTTTTCTCTTGAATAGTTTAGGAGATATGACTTCCAGAAGTGATTTTTTAATGAAAAATTGGCCTAAACAAATTTAACTTTGTTTTCCGTGAAATATCTCATGACTTGTACATTTTTGATAAAATGTATACTTATATTAGTTAAAGTATAAAGTTATTGCGTCCTGAAAATCACCTTTTCTATTCAGTATTATTTTACATTAAGTTTTTCAAAATAACTTAAGTCTGTTGAATTTCACGTGAAAAATATATCAGGATGCTTTTACGCATACAGTTCAGAATAAGTAAAAAAAAAAACAGATTTACTTTTTAGAAAAATTTTTGGCAAAATTTTACGAAATATTGAAGATAGGACATTCAATATTTGGTATTTTGCTGGAAAATTGATGTGCTTTTATTCATATGGGCATATATTTTCACGTGAAATTCAACAGACCTCAGTTATTTCTGAAAAACTTAATGTATAATAAAACTAAATAAGGGCTGATTTTCAGAACGCAATAACATGATACCTATCAGAGCTAGAGCATTTTATTTATTTTTTAGATCTCCGGCAAATTTAGTATGCTTTAACTAATATCGATGGGTCCTAAAAGAAAGTACGCAACTCACGGTGACGAATAGAATCTACGTAACTCGCGCTGACAAATAGAATCTACGCAACTCGCTGTAGCGGATAGAAACTACGCAAGTAACAAAATGCAAGTTTTCAGGAGACCGTGTTGAAAGTTTAATTAGTCTTCACAATTCAAGTGTGATTATTTCAGAGATAATAAGGTGTTCCTAGGTATCCTATAATCGTCGCAAAATGAAGTACAACCTGAACTTTATGTTTAAAACAGTTAGTGATGTTTTTGATGTAACTTCAATAGTGTGTTGTTTGATCTAACCGCAAAGTTTTTAGAAGATTCAAACTCAGTCGACTTTTCCTTAATAATAATTATAATTATGGTAATAATTAATAATAATTGGTCACGTGGTAGACTATCACATGCCCTAAATAATACGAAAATTCACTTTTTTATCACAAAATAAAAAAAATTAATTTGAAAATACATATAGACTGTCATCAGCAAAAACTCTAGAACCTATAAGATGTCCATCAAGTTAGCACAACAATAATAAAATAGGTAACTTTGTGCTAATCGAGGTTTTAATGAAATCGTTTGGTGGTCATTTATAATCATATTTGGAAACCGTGTTTCCTCATTTAGATGCTAAAACTAAAAAAAATGTTGATTTTTCATTATTTCAAGATGACGGGGTATTTTAAAGGTGAATCTTAATAAGCGTGGAGAAGTCAGTTGATAATGTTCACATGTCTGCTGTGTTTTAGAAGAACACCGATGACTGCAATAAAACTGTAAATAATTTAATTATTTAATCTATGAATTAGAATTATTATAAAAAATGCCGTATCATAATATTATAAATAATATTAATATTTGTTTATAACTTAAAAGTTCTTTTAATGAGCCAGAAAGACAAACAATTAAAAAAAATCTAATTTAAATATATTATTTTTTAGCTACAACATTTTCAAAATATGTAGGTAACTTCATTTCTTATAATTAATTTTTTTAACTTGTTTTATTTTTAAACTTTATGATACAAATTTGACTCCTTATTTAATTATAACACATGCACACTTTCAAAATTAACTCTGTACTTGGCAACTAAGAATAATTAAATTTATGGAGTTTCTCGAAATACAAACCTCTTTTTCCCGCGGGGTTGGCTATTTCACCGTTAAGGAGGATTCCAGAAACAATAACCATTTTCCGGCAGTTTTTACCACCCTCCCCCATGTGGCCCGGTTTTCACACATTCCCTATAGTTTCTCGCGATTGTGTAGAATTGAGTTGACCCCTCGTCCCCGCAAAAAAATCAAGTGACCCATTTTCAGGTGGCTTTTGACCTTCCTCCCATGTGGCCTATTTTTCTACTTTTCCTGTATTTTTTTGCAATCGGGTGACACTGGGTTGACCCCCCCCCCCCAACAATCCACGTGGTTTATGGAAGGCCTGTAACTGCATACTGACCTCTTCGAAAACACTTCAGCTCAAGAAAGCGTCTGGTATTTTGGGAAAATCTGTATCTAGCAGTAGTAGTATCACCAGTTAGGATGATAGGCATTTTAAAGGGATGAGCTTGGAAAGGGTAGGGGTGACTTGAAGTTGGGTGCGATCAACTTACCCCTCCCCTCTTTCCAAGATCACCCCTTTTAATTGCCCCGTCATATTGACCCGCATCACCTTTTCCGGACGATAAAAAAATGGTAAATAGAAATTGCCTGTAGAATTTGCGGGATTAGGTAATTAATCTCCGACAAAATTTGGCGGAGATGTATATACTAAGTGTTTTATATTTTTGGATACTTTTATGAATATCAATCCGGATTACTTAAGATTGAAAGTGAAATAAACCATTTTTACAATCCAAATAGCACGGAACAAATTTTAAGTATAGTAGCTTAGAAGATAAAATGAAACTATGAATTTATTACTGTTTGGACTATTATCTACAATCTTAATTTTGAAGATTTATAACTATTTTTAATTATATAAATTCTCTATGCCAGACTTAAGCGAATAATAAAATGTTTTGGAAACAAAATACCAACAATTTAATTAAGAATCCCTACTTAATCTTGGAGGTTCATTATTAAATATTGTATTGATTGAAATGTTTTTATCATCATAATACTTGAAAATGAACATACAAATTTCAAATGCTTTTACATGTTTAGTAGTAACAAATTGTCCTCAAATTTGTATCAGTTGAAGTAACCGTTGTATTAACGTTTGTAACTATTCAGTTTGTTGGAATGACCATTTTAATAGTTACATATATAAACTATTAATAAGAAGGGAATAATTCTATATCTCTGTATTAGCTTCGGGTTTAGAACAACTGACCGGCAATCGGGAAACATGGGTTCAACACCCAGCGGAGCGAGAGCGGATCTTCTTTCACAGAATACTTCTGAATATTTTATTTCAATATTTTAACTAATTAACTTTTATGGAAAATAGCTTAAATACTCGTCTTTTCAGCAATTGAAATCTGAATAAAACATTGTTGAATTTTTAAGCTTTCTTATTAACAACTTTCTTACATTTTTCATTTTGAAAATTTTTTCTTAAGAATTAAAAAGATTCTTCTGTTTTTAATTTAAAAATTATTCTATGTCAGAAATGAAAGTTCAGGACATTTCTTAGAAAAAGTCATGAAAAATAAATAAGAGTTTATGTTTAGATTAGAGATAGGAATTCACGACAGACAGCCTAAATAGCCTCTCCTGATTATTGAAACCGACCAACGAGCTTAAGAAATTTAATCTTGACCTATCTTTTCTTCTTGAGTGAACTATAGTTTTGATTTCATTCTGTTCGCTATAGCCCACCAGACCAGATAAGGTTTTTACAATAAAAAATTCCACTCCTCTATTAAAACTAATTTATTAAAATTTCTGTTTAAACTATTCCTCGTTCTTAGTTTTACTAGATATTCTTCAAAGAACATAATAAAATCGCCTTACTTATTTTAACCTTGTTATCTGTGAATATTTGATTACTTATTCGCTGAAATTCATTTTGAATATAAAATCGTAGTTTATATTTATATAAAGTTTAATACATACTGTTAATTTAGTTTTAAATTATTTTTTATAATCTTTTTGTATTGTTTAGGCTGCGAAACAGCTTTAACTTAGCCTCACCCAGGGCAGAATGGGATAGAAAATCTGAAAAAAATAATGCTAAATGTTAAGTTAAAAGCTAAAGTTTCCGTGTAAATATCAGGACACGTAAATTTAAGAGAGACTGGTCTGTAAATTTGTTTTAAGAATTTTTTTATCTTTTTACCAAGATAGCACTATCAGCATACTTTAACGCTTGCACTTTTATAAGCAACGGAGAATATTATTTAATCGTGCGTTCTGGCATGGCTCCAGAGTGACGACCTAATTTTTTTGCAGATTGAGAGAAAAAACACAGTCGAGTGCAGTTTTTAGCACAAGCTTTCTATAGAATCCACGCAACCAAATTTCCAACGTCCTAATAATTGCCTTCTAGTTCGGACCGAGCACGAAATTTTATCTCACTGCG
Organism: Andricus grossulariae; assembly: GCA_011634705.1. NCBI lineage: Eukaryota > Metazoa > Arthropoda > Insecta > Hymenoptera > Cynipidae > Andricus > Andricus grossulariae. Next base: position 35,297 of record JAABKJ010000148.1, on the reverse strand, counting down.
AATTAAATTTACGACTAAGCAAAACTCGTTAATTGGCCCGGCCAAAGTTCGCAAGTTATCTAACAAAAAGAGTTTCGCTAATGACATTCTAATGTAAAGCTACTTTTTAACGCCCTTCGCCCTTCTTGGGAATTTTTCGAATATTTTACAAGTTTGCCATTTTTTATTGAGGACATGATGCATTTTTGAGAAAACTTTCCACTTGCACAATTTCAAATTCTGTCTACAATATAATTTAATTATTACCCTTCTCCCTGGTTTATCAGTTGGTTAAAAAATAAATTGACGATGAACGAAACGCTAAAAATAACTTTAGACTACAAATGAAGCATTCCCTCTAGAACTTTATGCAAGTGGTATATTTCACAATAAGCTTTATCTCAATTTATCAGTCTTTGCACCACCTTATCAGGATTTGTCATATGCCTAGAAAAATTCATTTAAATTTCGCTCAATTTTGATTTTCATATCAGCCTCAGTATGGAGTTAAGAAATATGTATTTTATTTTTATAAGATATATGTTCGTTAGCAAAATATGCAAGTGTAATATATATATTTTTTTTATGTTTTCAGGTGAATAGACATAACGATGGTAGATACGCAACACTTCTGCCTGCGATGGAACAATTACCAGAGCAGCATTACTTCAGCATTTGAAAACCTGCGAGATGATGAGGATTTCGTGGACGTCACATTGGCCTGCGATGGCAAGAGTCTCAAAGCACATCGCGTTGTTCTCTCTGCCTGCAGTCCGTACTTTCGAGAGCTACTTAAGGTGCGTATTTAAATCACCTTCACCTGAAAGATATCAAGGCCTTGCTGCACTTCCTTTTTTTTCAATTTGACCTTGAATTTCCTTTACCTGAATTTATTTTCATTTCCAATCCCCGGCCAATGTTATCTCAAAATGCGACCCTATAAATCGATCTGATTTCAAGCTATGAATTAGAAAAATTCTTTTTTTCTTATATAAGTCAAGTTTAATTCTTTTCATAGCAAAATAATGACATGTCTCGTAGATTCAAACTCAGAAATTCCAAGATCGATAAGAAAAAGATATATTTTTTTTAACCCATATTTTTTGCACATGAAAACAAAGTGTACTTCAAACAAAAAAATTCTGTAAAATTAAACAGCCATCTGTAACCTCAAGTCAAGGATTTTCATATATTCGAATTAGCTATGTTTCGTCTTATTTTTCAGATGTCATATAAAATCGAAACTTCACGTACAAATATTTGGTTAGTAAGAAATACGGTGAAATTAAATGAGTTTTTATCCAAGTTTTGAAAAGGCTCCATCTAATCGTCCTGAAAAATTGGCGGAGCTGGACAAAAGGGATGGACTAGTAGTCCCGGCATTTTGGGACGACTAGCCAATCTTATGAAAAATATTGGACTAATCCCGAATTTCGCGACGATCAGACATTTTCTTTAAAAAATTAAAAATTTTCAAAAACTATTCTATTAATTCCACTGATTTTATTTTCAAACAGGCCCTTAGAATTTGTTTCATTGTAAGGTAAATTGTTGAGTAATTATAAATTTCAAATCTCTGTCAAAATTAATCCTATTTAATTAGTGCTATATTCAGAGTTTCAACATTCTTAATGCAGCCTATATAATACCTTTATTTTACGATTAATATACGTGATTCATTAGTAATAATACTTATAATAAATTCTGCTGCAAATCCCTACTTTAATAATTTTACCAATAACGTTGGTTCGTTTCTAAAAAGATTTTGTATCAAGATCAAGGATAAATATTTCTAGTTTAGCTTTACAATTTTTGCCGTGTACATTAAAAAAAATGGTAATAATATTTTGGTCCGAAATCTTTTTGAATTTTCAAATTGAAAACCCGTACAAGACAAAAACCGAACAGACATTTGATTGATTTCAATTTTTGTTTGCACTTCTTTTGTACGTTTTGAAATATTTTTTTTCTCGGCTCAAATGATTCAACCACGAAAATATTACGTGGAAAGTCGATTTTTTCACCTATATTAGATATATGGATCAATTATTTATTGATTAATTCGCATTAAGTTGCTTAGAATCAAGGAGAAACAATAAAAAAAAAATTTATTTGAAACTCAGTTATAAATCGTATACTATTTCTAAAAAGTAAGAAACATTGAACGTCATATTTTCATCATACCGCATAGACTTCACACTAATCAACTGCTGGCATCAAATTTTAAATTAAAGTTGTATGATAAATTATTAAACTCATAAAAATTACACATTTTTATAAGAATAACTTAAAATCTGTATTGGATGATCAAGGAATTGTAAGCTTAATAATTTAAGTGCATTGTGGGTAAAAGACCCCGTACTCAATACGTAGGAAATGGCTTTCTGTTGAATTGTCCCACCTTGGGATATTTTGTAGTTTTTGACGTTTAACTGTTAAAACTAGATGAAAATTGAAGTGGAGGAAGCCAAACGGTGCCGAGTCAAATCAAACTAATTTTACGGGAGAAGAAAAAACTTTTCTAGAGGTAAAGTTTACAACCGATTGGTTCAATTTCCCTAGTATTATAAATAAAAATAGCAAATTAATCATTAGGAAAATCAGCTGAAATACATATTTTTATTAATTTCATAACCAAATAATACCGTTTAACAGAAAAAAGGAACATGTTGAGTATTAGTACAACATTTTTTTATTTTGTTACTAATATCTCGAATTGTGAAATACTTGTCAAAGTCCTATAATAACCGTATAGTTGTTAAAAAAAAATTACAGGTGAATATCTCAGTATGATTTATTCCTTTAGGGTAAATTAATTAAATTTGTAAATATTTAAATACATTTAAATGCTTAATTCTAGGGTAATAAATTTGAGAACTCTAATTTCTTCAGAGGAATATGTGTAAAAAAGCTGGAAAGTATATGATTTTTGAAGAGAACTCAATTTCGAAAAAAAGTGGTCTCAGCACCGTTTAGCTTTTCCTGCTTTAATTATCGAAGAAACAATAGTAATCATAACAAAAATGTCAATAAATAATAATTGAATTGATTTGAGCTGATGATATGATTAATAAACCACTGAATTCCGAGGTGTCAAATTTTGATTCAAAAGTGGATCAAATCATTGCACAATGGGAAAAGAATAAATTTTCAGTCTACGTAGAGAAATGTGAATGTATTTGTAGTTTACATTGTTTCTGAGAAGTAAGTGCCGGGGTGATATTCCGAAAGCGCATACCTCCGACATTTTTTAAACCTCGTACATCAATGTATTTTAATGCGCCGATTACGAATGTGGCTATGAAAGTACCCGCAAAACTAATTTTCATGGTCAAAACTTGAGACAACTATGCGTAGAGAAATGTAGAAACAGCATTCTGGGGGGGGGGTATCATATTTGCTAAAAGGGCTACTATGGAAAAAAGTAGGGGTGAGTAGAACCAGGTCCGTACACCTTTTGCAATAGATCTCATCTTTATTATGCCCTTTGTACCCCTTATACCCCTCCCCACTGTGTGGTGAGAAAAAGAAATATGCAAGTGGATTGGGTAAAACAGCCAGAGATTCTTCTTTGTTCTACATATTGAAAAATTAAAAAAAAAATCATAGAACAAAATCCAAAGATACAAAAAGTGTGACGTCATTTATGGTCGAAGCCCAGTAAAAACAATCCGGCAGGGAAGTCTCTGCCGGCACTGGCTGTGTAGACTCAACTATAAATAAAGGTGGTTATAGCAAAAAATTATTATTTTAATAATCATATGTGAATCAGAGAATAAAAATTTAGGCCTTGACAAATCATAAGGGGGATCTGCCCTGTGGCATCATCCGTAAATGGCGTCACGCACTTGGGAGGTGGGAGGGACCAATTTTTGTGGATTTTTCTGTATGGATACAATGTTACATAGAATGAAGGCGGGGTAAAAATTAAAATTAATAGCGTGTCCTCATTTATAGACGACGCCTGTTATCTTATCAGTCTTGATCATTTTTTTTTATGAAATCCATAAAGCCTTTGAGCTAAATTTTGCGTATCTGTTAGCGCTTAAATCCTAATTCAGTGAAAACTAGATTCACCTATTCAAAAGCCGATTTTTCAGATCACTCTTGTGAAAACCCGAAGAATTTTTGTTCTGCAATCTAATTTCGAGTTAAAAGGGTTGAGGTGCCACGGTGCCACCTTTACGGTGGTGAAACTCTAAGGGGGCGGGGTTGCTGAATTTGAAAATTCGAAAGCTTGAAACTTCATAAAATGATACTTCTGAGATAAGAAATTATAATTTTGTTTACAGTACAATTTTTAGTAGTAAACCATAACAAAAAACTAGAAAATAGAATATATGCTATTGCACCCGAAATTAGTTTGTGCACCTTTCTTCCCTGTCCATGAGCCCCCCCCCCCCTCCCCCTAGAGTTTCACCCAACTAGTGGTGGCACTGCGCTGTATTGCGATAACCCACGACTTGAAACTCAAAATCAGACTGAATATAAAAATTCTTTGGGTTTTCAGAATACGGCCTCTCATGTAAAGAGGCAGTAACCACAAAATCAGCAAACGGAGAAAATGGACCTAAACGTTTGTATCTGGTTTTTCCTATTCCGTTTAACTTTATAAATATTTAAATAGTTTTTTGACTGATATTGGGGCATTTCTGGTGCCATCTGCGCATTTATAAAAAAGTAATTATCAAAAATAATTAATTACTACGTAAAAATGTAGGTGCTGCCGAAATTGCAAAGCATTTCTACGGGAAAAGGCAGTAAATGTAATTATAATCAGGCGCGAATCTACAATGGTGGCGAAGCGGCGATCAGCCCCCCCCCCCCACCGGATTTTCTAACTCACCTTCACTTTTTTATTTTTCACCAAGAAATTAAAAAAAAAAGCTATAAAAAGTATACAATTTCATAATGGCAAAAATAATTGAAAAGTGTTAATTAATATTTGAAAGATTGTAAAATATAAAAAATAATACAAAATGTGTATACAATTTTCGGACGCCCCCCCCCCCCCAGGACACTTCTATGGATCCGCGTCTGATTCTAATGGGTTTTGATGGTAGTTATGGCCTTCTCACAGAGAAGTCTGCCTCGAGTGCAAACAATAGTTTCCTAGATTGTGTACCCAGGCGGAAAAATGATATATAGTGGGAAATATTATATATAATTCTCATTTGTTTTGTACATTTTTTGTATAAAACAAATGAGAATTATCTTTTTATGGTTGATTATGAACCAATCTGTTTCGATTATTACATTTTCCAATTAGGAAAAGAAACAATCAAAAAATTTTTATGTATGTCTAGCATTGCTAATATTTAATGCATTCTTCTTTCAAAACAATTTTTAATAAAAAATAGATTTCTTTCAATAAACTGAGGTAAAAATATTAAAACTCAGTTAAATTTTCTTCACGTATAAAGTATATTTGATTTTTCCGCCTGGGTAGTTACTCCCTATTTTTTGCAGTTGCTGCCTTTTCCGCAGAAATAATTTTAGAAACTTCCAGTTTCTGCCTTATAAGCTGATGATGCAATAATGAATTTAAAGAATATTCAAAATTTATCAGTGATATAAAGAACGTACTTTTTTATTTTTTGCACTTTCTGTCTTTTTTCATAGAAAGGCAGAATACAGCTCGATAAAAAAGCTTTTTGACTAGTTAAAACTAGTTTTGACTAAATATTGATGTAAAGTGTAACATATATGCACTGAACTAAAATTCACTAAAAGGTATAAAATGAGCAAAATTTATTTTAAAAAGTTGCATTCGCCAGTTTTATAAAACAAAACTTTAGTTAGAAAATAAGAATGTTACATCACTATATTTATTTATTGTATTAGATAGTGAAATCTAATAATAGAATTAATTAATACATCAAATTGAAGAATAATATAAATCAGAGCATTCGGCAGTGTTACATCTATACTCTGTCATATTATCAAAACAAGAAAAACGAGTAAAGGGAAGGTAGAATTAGGAACATATATAAACAGTAGGACATAAATTTTAAACATAACGTCTCCATTGATTTTCTTTCCAGAATATTATTCTTCAATTTTACGTATTAATCAATTTCTGTATTAGATTTCACTAAAAGGTTTTTAGAGAGGAGGCTGGGGAAAACTATAGAAAAAGCATTACGAGGAGGGGGGGGGTGCTAAAAAATTCCAAAAATAACCCTCACGTAAGGTATGGATCACCCCCAATACAATAAATGAATATAATTAGAAAAAAGTCTTGTTTTCTGACATAAAGTTATTTTTTATCACTGAACTATTAATGTACTATTTTAAGCCGCAACAGATTTTCAAGAAAAGAAGAAAAATTCGTTCTTTAAGTCGATGTCATACTTACTCGATTCCTAGCGTAATTACCGTAATTTTTTCGTAACAACTATAAAAATAGTTTTGTTCTTGTTACTATACAAATTTAGGCTCATAAAAACGCTCCGTAGTAATTGGTTAAGTATGACATGGTCTTAATCCAACAATAGCCCAAATTAATTAGTATTATGAGACATAAGATTATATTTTTCAGGTCGCCATATTTTTCATTAGACTTATCTCAACTTTATTTCAAAGTTAAATATGGATTATGCGCAATTTTGATGCTGTTAAAAAAGATAATGTATGTTTATTTTATATTCGCATGTACCAAGTTGAGTCTATAAACTTAGAAATTTGTATACATTTTAATGGTTGATTTGTTGTAATGTTGGCGGGGAAGCCCGTGGAGGTCCTCTGCCTCTCAGGCTATAAAGCCCATTTGCCACATCTGTGTTTATTCTCAAGGCAGTTCCTTCGGAGGTTACTAGCCTCTTTTAAGGAGACCTACAGTTCAAGGTGGGTTCCGAACCACCAAAGCCCCGGTAAAATTACACAGCCAATTTTTAACAGCCTGACGTGCTATCGCCTGAGCATAAAACAAATCGAAATCATAAAAGTGTCAAAACCTGGAATTCAGGGAAAAAGTTGCAGATAAAGAAAATATATCTTATGTTCGCGCGTCCATGATAAAGCTAAAGATAACGAATAATAGCAAATTTTTTGTTTAACACTGAAAAAAATGGTTTAGCTGTCCCAGCTAGATTTTTAGCTGGATTTCGTCTACTAAGAAAATATATCTATGTTACCTAAATTTCTAGCTGAGTTACCTAAAAATCTAGTTGTTCTAGCTAATTTTGCCATCTAGAAATTATCTAGCTCATTTATCTAGATAATTTGTAGGTCGCAAAATTAGCTAAAACAGCTAAGATGTTTAGGTAACCCAGCTACAAATGTAGGTAACACAGCTATATTTTCTTAGAAGACGAAATCCAGCTAAACATCTAGCTGGGACCGCTAAACCATTTTTTTCAGTAAATCATTAAGAAGACAATTTTTTAGTATTTAAAACTGTAATTATCCTCCGAACACTATGCAACAATTAAAAAATCCCAATATATCGTAATTAGCCCTTTAAATTGAAAAAGGGAGAAGAATGATGTTTTATTTGATAAAATTATATTTTTCTTATCGATAACGCTTTTTTTATAGATGGAAAGTTTTCTCAACGTTAACACTTGCACCTATAATAATTGTCTTCCGAATGCTATTTAGCAATACAAAAATTCCAGTATAACGTAAATTGCCATTAAATTTAAATAAATTACATAAAATCATGATTGTTGACTATTTAAGATTTCTTTTTGTACATATTTTAGTTTAATATAATTTTAAAATATTTCTAAATCATTGTACACTTAACGTGCAAGGTGTTACTGTTATAAATTATTGCTACTACTTGCTCCGTATGGGACATTATTTTTCAAGTGTTCTCACTAAAAAATTAAGTTTCTCCGATTGGACTGTTGTCCTATTAGATGGTAGTTCATGGGAAAACTATTTCCCACCTTGAAATAACTAATAAATCTCATGATTACACATTGAAAGTGCAATGATTCAGAAATATTTTGAAATTATTTTACACTGAAGTATGTACAAAAAGCAGTCCTAAATAGTCGAAAATCATGTTTTTAATTAATTCATTTAAATTTAATGATAATTTTCGGTATATAAGAATTTTTTTATTGCTACGTAGCTTTCGGAGAATATATATATATATATATATATAATTAAAAAATAAGGTTAAACAACCACCGCAGGATCCCACTGGGAGAAACTGCCATCTAAAAATGACACCGGCTCCCAGTAGGACCGCGGTAAACTTCACTCATGGCCACGTCTCACAACCGTGAGATGGGTTGTCACAGTTCACGATGAAATATATATTTGTGTGTGTAATTAGAAACCTTAAGAACCCTTTCCATCAATGAAGAAAATCGTTACAAATAAGAATAATATAATTTAATCAAGTAAATACATGATTTTCACCTTTTTTCAAGTTTAAAGGCAATTTACGATGTACAAGTTTTTTTATTGCTGCATAGTTTTCGGAGAATAATTATAGTCGTAAATAATAATTTTTAGAACCTTTTTCATTCACTAAAAATTGATTTCGTACCACAATAACAGAGAATTCGCTATTATTCGTCATTTTGAGCTTTATTGTGGATGTGCGAATATAAGATAATTTTGTTATCTGAAACATTTTGTAGGGAATCTGGATATCAAACTAAAAATTTGGACCCCTTCTAAATTAAAAGAAAATGTTTTTTCGCCCCGCCCTACTGCGACGTTCAGCCCCCACCCCTACTAACACTCACAGCTATATCTCTTTTTTTCGTTTGGCACCTCGATTGCTAGATTGACAAATATTTTATCTTGTTGTTGTCTCAGCTGATTTGGATGTCACAGATGTGATTGGCCCGCGTAACATTCATGTCTAGATTCATCGAAATTCGGTGAACGTAGAACAAATATTTTCGGTGAGCCCAGGGAAGCTGGAAAATGGTGGTTAGATTTTTTTCGGTGAGCCAAGACATTTCGTTAATTAATTAAATGTCTTAGCTGATTTTTTTAAGTTTGTGAAATATTGATTTACCTTCCTCTCTAAATTTAAATCAATTAAATTTCACTGTTTATCGCCATGAATCCTGACTTGTTTGATTTAAAGACCTATTTCTAACTATTTAAATGAGAGGAATTGCCTTGTTAAACAGTGGAAATTTTTACTAATGTGATTCAGTGACCGATTTCTTACCAATTCAGAGAATAAAATTATTTTTTATTAAATTTAAATTTGCTTTGAAGTGAAATCAAGTAACGAAATAAAAATGAAACGAGGAAAGAAGTGATGAATGTACTCATTCTTTTAATAACGAAAGCAGGAAGCTTTCTTTCATACGTCGATTGTGATTTATAGTGTCCTGATTCCAGTGTCTTGAGCGTTTTTATCTTTCTGTTACAGAGCACACCGTGTAAACACCCGGTGATAGTACTTCAAGACGTTGCATTTAGCGATTTGCATGCACTGGTGGAATTTATCTACCATGGTGAAGTAAATGTTCATCAACGCTCTCTTAGTAGCTTTCTTAAAACTGCCGAGGTCCTCAGGGTGTCAGGACTTACGCAACAGGCTGATCAGAGTGACAGGGATGAGGTAAGGACGAATGTATGCATCAATTTTTTTCATAAATTACTCTTCATTATATTTAGAAATGAGAACTTTTATTGTATTTTCACACATTTTTTACATCTCAGTTATTAGCTGTTATTATTCTCTTCTCTATCAGATACTTTTATTTTCCACAAAAAAGATGAAAATACAAATCTATTGATCGATACAAGTCTATCTTTTTTCCTCCTCAATAATCAGCAAATAACATTCAAGAAAAAAACAAGCTTCTTGGTATTGCCTTAAAACATCTGTCCTGTAAAATTGTTTGAAAGCTGTTTAAAACTCGTTTTCTTTGAAATAAATACTCTCATCTTCAGGTGGATTTTTTAGGTCGTCAAAAGTGCAAGGCTTTCTTTTTTACAGATAAATATCTTGTTGGTGCATCAAAGCAGTTTAAAATTACGTTCATACTCCATTATTAAACAGAACGACCTCGAGGAGATAATATAAATTAAAACTCATTTTAAAACTATGCAATTTCACTTATTGAAACATAAACTGTATTTTAATTCTTTATTGTTGGATGACGTTATGTTGACTTACGAAATACGTGCTTCTTCATTCAATAGTCAGCAAAACCTCGAATATTTCTTACACAACTCACTTACCCTAATTACAAACAAGACAGGTTGATTCATTATTATTTTAGAGCATTATTTTCCTTGAAATTCCATGTCGTTCAGTAAAACTTTTATTACATTTTATAAAACATGTTTAAGAAGTGAAATAGTTTTGCATTATTCTGATCAGACATTTTTAACGTGAGGATGAAACCTTTAGATAATGTTATCGCTTTTAAAGAATTATCTTAACTTCCATTGAATAATTATTTTCTTAAACGCAATGGTATTGCACATTTGACAAGTTATTTATTATTTCTTTCAAACATTTTTAAAAACAAGACGAGAGCATTTTTAGGTTTTATTTTTCGCAAAATGTCTATGGTAATTACGTATGTCTTGAAGTTTTTTTATTGAAATAAAACTATTAGCTTTTGAGTAGCTTTTCATATAATGGATACGAACAGTCTTGTTAATAGGTATTTTTGGAAGTGAATATTTATAAAAATCGATAAATTATGAAGCTTGAATGCTCTTGGCTTAACTAAATTGTTTTGACTTATCTCTACTTTGTTGCCTTTTAATCTACTCCACGATTGGCTTCGGTCATGCAAATAAAGATATTCCATGTGGCCAATACTTTTTACCTTGAAATCAAAAAGACGTATTACATACAAAATTAGATTAGTTCAAATATTTCGTTTCCCTTATTATCGCCTCTATTCTTATAATATTAAATCCTTCATATTTAATGCGACACATTATTAAAGTATCGTACATGATGAAAGCAATTATTAGCATTGTAGTTTAATATTTGTTTAATAAAAGTCATATCTTTGAAAGTTTAGAAAATGTTAAAATGTAATAAATATTGATGTCGAATAAATATGTCAAGTGGCCCATCTTAGGAGCCTGGTATCCTAAAACAGGCTTCTTTTAAAAACTATACAAATCATATTATTTAACACTTTATTTTATAGTATTGATAGATTGCATTCGAAGCACATTGTATGAGCAAAAGCGCAGAAGCAATATATTTTTAAGAACTTCGTGTTGATAATCTAAAAGTCTAAAAAAGTAAGGTGAGGTTAAGAGAGGTTTTCTCTTATTGGTAGAAAATTTGAGTTCCTTATGTAAAGATCTAAAGAAATTGTTACTTTTTGTTGTTAATTTACTTGCATTGATGAACAGAATGTGTTAATCCAAAAATATTATCGGGGGCTCGTCTTAGCGAACTTTCTCCTATCATTGCTTTTATAAGCTCAATTGGGGCACCAGCTTTAATTTAATTTAAACTCTTTTAATGATTTGCTTTATTTTAATCCTTTATGTCTTTGGATCAGTTAATATTTTGTCGTTTGTCTAACTTCATTTGCATTATTTTTTTATAATCGCAAAAAGTGAATGAATATTTTTTACTGTTTAATTCGAATTTTCAATGCTTTAATTAAATTCTTATTTTAAATTCACAGTATTTATTTCACAGTTGTTTCATAAATATTAATCTGAAACTGTTAGGCAAAATTTATTTTAAGATTATTATCCACGATCGTGAATTATTGTAAAAAGGACTGAGAACTTGACAATAAGGGGCAACACGTATTGGTTTTCAGTATATTTTTTAAATGATGATATATTTGTTTTAATTTTCTCGACCTTTGCTTCAACTCAGACCCTAACAACGACTGGAAAAAAAAGGTTTAGATTTCTTAAAACTATGATCATGAAAATACTATGGATTCTTTGTGGAAATTCTTTTTATTGCCAGAGTTAATGCAAATGTAAAAAAAACTTTAAAAGTTTTAATTAAAAGCGTTGGTACTGTTAAAATAACTATAGGCATTACAATTATTATTTCAAGATTTAAACTGCTGCTGAAATTGGCTTAATAAATTCTTTAGGATTCACATGAATCCTTTTATCTAATCCACATCGCAAAATTCAAGTTTCAAGTTGAAATCAAACATATAAAGAGACAGTTTAGTAGATCCTTTTTTTTCGAGAAAATAATCTCTAAAATGTATCTATTTCTAGAATTTCAGATGATTTCTAAAAAGCTTGACACTTTCAGACCTGTTCTGAAAAAATTGTCTTTTTGTTTGGTGTATTCAGCTCTCGCATGTTCGTGCTCTGGCTGCCGGTGGCAACCACATACCTCCGCCTGAAAAGCCGAATTATGAGGGTTTCCCTCGAGGAGGTTCACCACCAACTCCTGTAACTCCAACACCTACGACAGTACAACAGTTGCTGCGCAGGGCGCAGATTCGCAGAAACGAAAGGCATACCCCCGACCCTCACGAGGAGAGTATAAAAAGACCCAGGGTAATATCGCCACCTCTCAACAACAACGATGCAACGCCGACGGATTTTTCGATGGTCAAAAATCACCTGTCGAATAAAATTGAGGGAAATGGCGTTCATGAGGATAACAGTCCAATAGAAGATTCGATAAAGTGCGAACCTCTGGAATTGACTGGAGGCAACGGTGGCACAGGTCCCCATAATGAGGATTCTTCGGATTCTGGTGCGGCCGCATCGGACCGACCACCTGCATCGGCGAGTAGTAACGAGCACGAACCTGAACCCGAACATCCACCTACACCAAATTATATGCAAGAAAGTAAACTTTTTACTTCGACGCCAGGAAGCTTCAATTTTAGTATGGCGGCGCTTACTACAGACCATTCACCATTGTCAGGTGAGTTCCGACTGGGAACCTTTCATTCGGCCTGTACGCATGGAACAATTTGGTAGATTTTTAGTTTTTCATTTGTGTTTTTTTAACCTGCGCAAGCCTCGTAAACTAATTTCTGCTTCCCACCTTTTCCCGATTTTATTTTTTGATTGCGTATTTTTTAAAAACTAGCTAATCCCAATCCAGATTTAAATTATTTCTCAATCCGTGTTAACAACACCAAGTTCAATCTAAACCCATTTTAACCCCTTTTCAATCGATGCGTTCAATCCAAATGAAGCGGAATAAATCTGAACTATGACTTATACTTTTCATTCCGGACATACAATCCGAATGAATCTAAACTCGGAGTCTTTCGAATTCATTTTGATTCATTTGGACTACACGTTTGGATTGAAAAGGATTAAAATATGATTTTGAATTAAACTTGGTGTTGATGTTCGCCTTGAGTAGGATTGAAAACTTATTTCGGATTAGATATTGCAGAATTAGGAAGAATTTCAAACTATTAAGCATAGCTTCAAGAATTTAGATTAAAATCAATTTATATTAAGAAAAACCCTTTGAATGATCGAAATTGGTAGGAAATAAGATTTGAAAGTTTTGAAGAATTTATCTTAAAATTTATTCAAATTTCCAAGCAACCTGAAAATAAATTTTTGTATCGTATTTGAATGTATCTACTCAATTTAAATCGAAGCGATATAATATTGTAGAGATATTTTAATGAAAAGAACGTTTAGCTCCATAATTGGAAATAAACCAAGTAAATACTATTTCAAATTTGGAAATATAATAAAAATATCAAATGTTAAATAACATTAAGAATAGAATTGTATGCCCTATTTTCTTCATCAAGGAATTCACTATTTTTATGCAAATTTCCACGATTCCTATTCTTTTCCTGAATTAGGATTTGTGAGTCCTGCTTACGTGTTGTTTTTGTATTCTTGCATCGTGAAGGGATGTAATATGCAAAAGAAAAAAAGAAGGTTTCTCTTTTTTTCTCTAGATGTGTAATTTGTATTTTTGTTTGCTTTGAAGACTACCAATTTTTTCTAGATGAACGTTTTTTACTACTGACATTTTATAACAAATGTAATATATTCTTTTTCTCTATTCTTTACTTCTTTACACATTTTTAATGCCTAGTTTTAGATGCAGAATATATTTTGAATGACTATTCATATGTTAATTTATCATTTTCTAAAGTACCTGAACAAATACTGCAAATTACCATCATTAAGCATGTATGTCCGCTTTATTCACAAACTTTTTGTTTATGCGTTTTTCCATAAAATCTTTATTTTGGCATGCATACACGATATATGTTTCATTCGTACAGAATTGCGAAATTGCGTACAGGTCTTCTAGAGCCTTCTAATAAGGAAACTTTATTTCTACTTGTGACGATAGTGAAATTTCCAGGTTTGGGTCACGGGTTGCAAACACCGGACTTGGCAGGCACTTCGCAAGGTAAGAAAACTTCCATTCAGACAATATAATTCCCTGAAATCACAAGAATCTCAGAATCATCGAATTTTCGTCTCTTTTTATTTGTAATAGTACATCCGCGTCGATAAATGTGATTCTCAATTCTTCTTGATTTCGGTGGCTACTATCCGCTACTTTTTTTATTTTTCGATCGGTAACCGAAATATTCTAGATGAATTGAACTCCTCTGCAATGTTGCGGACCGATGAGAAAACACCACTATGACTTGTGCAGTTATATCAAACTAACAAAATCACAAATGATCAAAATTCAAAGTTTTATTGGTTGCGGTGAAAAATCATACTCTTTCTCTCTGCTTGGAAGATTAAATTTCTTCTAATTGGCATGCATTACAAAATCATCAAAATCATCATTCTGTACTTTAAGATTAGATACCATTACGAATCGCTCGCATTTCATAAAATCATTCGTGGAAATCTAAGGCTCGGAGGCAAATGGATGTTTCCAAAGTTTACAACGCATTCATTCAAAGAAATAAATATAAAAACTAGAATCAATCATTATTATTCATTTTAGAACATTAAAATAAATATAAAATCCTTGCCCACGAGACCATAGACCCACTGTAATTGGCGAAGAACAAGAAAGAGAGAAAAGCCAGTTTGAAATCACTGTACAAAATAAGCCCACTGCAGACTTTATCTGATAATAGAATAATTTATAATAATAGCAGAAAATTTAGTAGGTAATAAAATTCAGAAGTCAGACACTGCAGTGACCAGCAGTAAGCTATAGTCCATGGTTTTTTTATGAAACTTTTTTTTTATTTTACATTTTATTTCCTATTGAGTCTCTCGTCGCGAAGTTGACGATGAAAGTTACTCACAAAATACAATGCATTGCTCAATGACTTTTTTGTTACTTTATATTATTATTAAACTTTGCCGTGCTCGTACTGTCCAATTTGTCGCATAAATTTCTGTTAGTGTTGTCGTCGTCCCGTCAATTCGTCGGCCTTGCAAAAAAAGTCCCGCCGACATTGCTCATACGTGCATTTTATATTACAGTATATTTATACGAATTACCTTACTTTGATTTATTGTAGTAAACAATAAAAACTTAGGAATTTATGATTTATAATTATGACTTATAAAAGTAGTTAATTGAAAAAACTTATTATTATATCGTGAAACGTATTTGTTTCGTGTGTAAAAGAGGATGTGATAGAGTCTCTACTTATCGCCTTAACTGTTTTATTGTTATTCGATCCGTATAACAATAATATTGTATTATCGTGGATTAAAAAGACACCGTTCATAGCAACCTGAACATGATCTTTCCTTAAAATCCAAGCGTGTCACACTTCGCGATAAGACACTTCTAAGTTTCCGTTTTTCTTTTGTTTGAACATGTGATCTTTATTTATTTTACCTCTAATCCTTACTTTCAATCTTGAGTCTTTTTTTAAATTGATTGAGAATGATAGACATTCATGGGCCAGGTGTCTTTTTTGGAAAGTTTCATTTACTCTGCCATCTGCTTATCAGTTTTACATATCACTGTAAAAAGTAAAAAGCTTCGAACGTGAAACACAACCACGGTTTATCGAGCTTATTTGAATGCATAATATTCTTAAGATAGACCTGTCTGGGAGCTTATAAAATGTTGCACAGATAAGAGTCTTTATCTCAATTTTAAATTAATGGAATGATTTCTAAATTTTAGAAAAACTTAAAGAAAACTGTTCGTCAAGATTTCTTATTAATAGATTTCTCGCTTGATCAGGTGGAACATTCTTAATAACAAATTAAAGCTAAATTTTTATTTCGCTGAAACAAAAAGTGTTTTATGACTCGGGATATCAACTGGATAACCTTTTGTTTCTAGTATTTGTGGATTATATTAATAAAATTGAAATCGAGGATTTTATTTCACAGCTTTTCTATTAAAAAATACAATTCATGTCAAGCAATTCATTTGATCAAATATAAAATGCTTTAGTTTGCGAAAGTAGGTCCTGAAGGCACATATAAGAAAGATAAAGTTGCTCTAAAATTGTGTTTGCTTAGAATTAAACTGAAAAAGAACTAATGACTCGCACAGTAATTTTCAGAAGCAATTTGGCGATAAGTTTTATTTAAACTTTGGCTAATCTCTTACATAATTATCTGACTATAATATATATCACGGATAATTTTTAATTTCTGAGGAATTGGGTTATGCGATAACTTTTAATTAAATAAAGTTTTATTTTTTTTTTTCATGAATTGATCAAATATTTATGACACACGAGATTTAGAGATTTGAGGTGTTATTGTGTCTAGTTGTCTACTTCTAAGTATTGAATTATGATAAGAAATTATTTTAAAACATTTGGGGAATAAGGAGTTTGTAAATGCTTCAGCAAAAAATAATTCCTTGCAGAAGAGTTCCATCTTGATAAGAAGGCCTTGAAGAAAAATCGCTCCTTTGTCTGGAAATCGAGACGTTGTGTAAATTCAGGTGCGGCCTTTCGATTAATATTTGAACGCCTGGTTTATGCTAGGTTAGTACTGAAAAATTTATCGCAGGGGCCTTTTGATAAGACAGCAGATGTTATCCGTGAATTTCAAGGTCCTTCTATCTCCTCGTTTCGGACGTGGCCAGCTAAACACTGGCCTAACTAAAAATACAATGACCTTGGTACGCCACTTACGTTCTTGCATCGCACTGCTTATTAGGCATATTAAATCGTGTTTCGCCCGGCGAAACTCGCTCGCATATCGTTCGTTTTGCCCTTTGACCTACACCGAGGACCGAAGTTACGAAAACGCCTTCAAACTTGTTCTCCTATTCGCATCGCATATCTAATCACCTACTTCATACTTTCATCAAAAACTCTAGATAACATTTATTCAACATAAAGTGTAATATTTAGAAATTATTTCTTCAGACTTGGAACTGAACACGTTTTTCATTTTGATTTACTTTTTTTTGCCACGTATTCTGTGAAAAATTACGATTTTTTAATTAATCTTTTTCGGCTTAAAATTACATATTAGCAAATATAATTTTATCAAATTCCATGCATTGTAAATAATTTGAAACATTTTTCACATAATTATGTAACTTTTATTGATTCAAACGGTTATTCAATGAAACAATAATTATTTATTTTGATTCAATAGTGAGTGATGTTGTGAATTCTATAGTTATACCATTTGAACCAATAAAAAGATTTGCCTTCGAAAAACAGTTATTGATTTAAAAGCAATTTTTCTAAGTGTAACTTTAAAAACTCAAATGTAGATTTTTCAATTGTTCGGTCCTAATAAATTGACAAGAAAAATGTATGAGATGATTTTGATAAGCGAGAGCCCACTAATTTTTTAAATATAAATTGCATCAAAGTTTTGGGCACCATTTCAAATGTAAATTATACCACAGTTTGTAGTCCCTCAGGTCTCTTGAAACTCTAAAAGGAATTGTTAAGTATTTTATTTATATAAGTACTCTAAGTAGAAATGATTTATTTCCTTTTTAAAAGTACAAAGTATGTTTCTATTTTTAATATTAAATGGCCCCCTTTCACCCAATCTAGTTTCGCTACTGACTCAAGTTTCATTTCGCAAAACCAGTTCTTTCCTATCACCGAAACTGATAAAGCTTGAGCACACACACAAAAAGTTGCAATATTTGCCTTCTTCAGTATATAAAACTTGCCATTAGCTCGAAAATTATCGTTCAGAACTATCAACCTTATGGCTTAAGAGATAGTAAATTTCTTATCAGGAAGATCAAGTCGATCCTCTGATCAGAATCCGCACACAAATACATTTTTTCACACATCTTGAAAGTACGATTATTTCTGAAGTCTGTCAAAGAAAGACTTTATTCCCAATCCACTCTCCTTCTTATCTGACAGGAATACACACACGACCGACTCTTCTCCTCTTGGGTCTTTCGCTCCTCAATAAATATTGTATTCTCTCTTTTTATCATCCTGAATGCATAATGTCGTTACGCAAAAAACAATAATGGCTGATATACATGGAATGAGATTAAAATGAAAGAGTGAAGAAACAAACGAAGATGGAAAGTCCATTTGCCATCTTCTCTAGTTTAATTGCATTCTAGGAATCTTACTTTTTTCTTCTTCTCTTGCCCCAGAAAACACAGATAGTGTTAATTAGTATCAACCACAATCATTTATTTTTTTCTCTTCACTGTGAAGATTAAAACAAACATTCATTTCCTGATTAGTAATTCGATCGGTAGAGTTTCATTTTAATTATTATAGATTGGTGTTCAAGATTCTTAGACTTTTTATGGTTCAGATTGTCTCTAGAATCTTAAGTTTTATCATTTTCACAAAAATCAATCCTTAGTTTTTGAACCACTTTGCTTGTAGGTAAAAGTCACAAATTTAATCCAAAATGAAGACGGAGATAAAGATGCTAATTAGCATTTGCATAAGAAGGAGAAGGTGACGTGTTGAATATAGGTGAGAAATTTATAAGAGGCCTCGAAACCTGGAAATTGCGCTATTAGTTAGAGCATTTCTTACTTTTTTTCATGAAAGTTGTAAATCCTTTAGACTTTATGTTCCCCTTTGTTTGAAGAATGACTTAACTTTTAAAGATCCTTCAAATTTTTAATTTACTCTGAAGCTCACATCTTTCGTTCTTCCATTTTCACAATTTAGAAAACAAATGAAATTAAATTAATATTAAAACTGCAAAGGAATATTTAGCAACTCCCGAACAATAAAATTTGGTTTAAAATTACGTGGGGAGAAAAAAAAGAAGATAATGTCTGGGTGTTAGGAGACTGTAGGGAAAACTGGCAGAAAGAAAGTCTTTCTTCGTAGTGTATTCTTAGCTCTGTTTTGTTGATGAAAAAGGAAGAGGGGGTGGAATTTATGTCAAAAAAGAGTTGCGCTAGTAGACTGATCTTTTTTTTTGTGTCTTCTGTTTTCTCTGGTCTCGAGCTTCATGTTTTTCATTTTTTCCCCCATGAAACACCACTCGCCAAGAGTATAACCTGTTGTAAAATCCAACCGCATAAAAATAGCGGTACAGAACTGAGCGAACTACTTTTCTGCGCTATTTCACAGGCCGCATTGCAGCCTCCTGATGCAACAGCTCGGGGCAAATATTTATTCCGCGACACATCCTCCGAACTCTGGACACTACCACAATTATAAGGTGCAGCCTCTTAAATAATTTATATACGATGCAAACGCTAGCCTGATTTTTTATGTAAACGATTTTTGCAGTCGGATACGTTATTCTTTAAGATCACTTTCGATCACTTGCAGCCAGAAATAATTAATTTTAATGTTGAATTTTCTCAATTATTTAGAAGACTTAAAAGTTTTAACTGCCTAAAAATTTAGCCTGTTGAGTTTATAATTGTGCTCATACTCCCTGTAGGGCTTAGAAAAGAGGATGAAATAAACAAATTTTATCAAATTATTCTCCTACTTTTGGCTTAACTTTCGGCGCAGATGCTGATTTCCTTTTCCCTCTTTTCTTCGGTTCTAATTAACTTTATTGAAAGTTCCAATTCCAGGGAAGCTAACTATGCATGATGGTCTCAAAAGAAAGTTCTCTTCCCACCTTTTCCTATCAAGGATCTTCTATTTAATTTTTCAAATTATAATCATGGATTCAAGTAATGTGATACCCAGTATCCATAGTGTTA
This sequence comes from Andricus grossulariae, assembly GCA_011634705.1. NCBI lineage: Eukaryota > Metazoa > Arthropoda > Insecta > Hymenoptera > Cynipidae > Andricus > Andricus grossulariae. The sequence continues at coordinate 15,361 of JAABKJ010000148.1, read as the reverse complement.
TTGGAATTCCTAAAAAAATTAAAGATATAAAATATCTGATTTTGTTTATCGGTTCTTGTCGCTTGACAATCGACTGCCAAAATTAGAAAGGAATCCTCGAAGGAATTTTTGCAAAATATTGCACATTGCCCAATGCATATTCGATTTTTATCAACACTTTTATCCGATAAATTTTTTATCTGATGCACTCGACACAAAGAACTCAACAAGGTATGTTTCTAATATTGATAACATAAGATAAGAAGAGGAGATATAGTTTCAAATTTTCGAGAACTTGTTGCCATCTGTCTGGGAATTGATAGAGCTTTAAGGTGACGTAATTTGAATTCAGCGGATTTTATCGACGCTTTATAGCTTGGAAATTAATCTTGAATTCGTGGTGTCGTGTGTTGCGACGAATAGAAATTGAGCTTCTTGAAAGTTTTTTATTCCATTTGCCTTTTGTATTCACAGCTGGTCGTTTGTTTGTCCTAGTATCTCGCTACAGTATCCAAAGTTGGCAAATTTAATCGTTGTTTGTATTTCATTACTATTATTTTAATTTCAATTTGACTTCAAAGAGTTTGATTTTGCATTTTAGAGCCGGTTTTTATCCATAGTATGAGTGTCGTCAATTCCCAGTTCTAGCCACTTGTTTTCGTCTGTGCGCTATTATCGATGATGAACTTGAACTGACCTCGAAAACTGCGCAATAGTCCGTCTCGCAAATAAAATAATGGAATGATTTAATATTTCATGCTACCTAAATTACCTAAACACAGTTGAATATAAATAGAGGAAGTATCATGAATAAATTCTCGAAATATTTATAAAGTGAATCATATTTCAGTAATCCAGAACCTAAGCCAATGGATCCAGTTTCGGGTTCCTGCCACTAGTTGGCAGCAATCTGCAGTCGGTTATTCAAAAGTCTTATCGTTTGAGCCCAATTGAAGCATTGATTGGATTATTTACTACTATTTAAAACTCCGTTGAATATTTTGTTTTTGAATATCTGAGAATAATTTGTAATCTAGAGAATCCCTAATCTTCGGTAGATAAAGTAGAAATCACAATTCGGCATGTTTCACTTAAACGTAACTTGTTATCTTAAAGTTACTTTTATTGAGTAAATGGAAATTTCAATAAAGCTGAGTCCATTACCGTCTTCAACTCGCTGAGTCAGATACTTTTTTTAAACTAAAATCATGAATTTCTCTGCATTACCAACTTATTCTTATTATTTTCATCACAATTCGAATATAATGCAAATTTCAAGTTTTCATATTTGCTCGAGGCAGTGTTTTATATTCATTTGGAGAAATAAATTCCCTCTTTTGCAGGGACCGTAATCTAATATCCGTCTTAGAAGAGCTTTATTAACATCCGTGAGAAAATTTGAGGGGTGGGGTTGAAGATCCTGAAAGTTCTTGAGTTCTATTACCTACACTATAGGAAAGTTGGGCACATTTGATATCTAAGAGTTGGGTAACCAATCCGGAAGCCACTCATATTTTTCTCCCTGTTCGCGAGTTGGCCTATCGATCGCCACGAGGCTCCAAGCTCAGAGCAGAGTCAACATCAGTCATAATACAGCCCTACGCGCGAGCAGGATTATTAAGAATAATACGCATCCTAGCTACCCCCCCCCCCTCTTATATAACACCATCGAGGGTTTAGAGCGGGGTGCGTTGCCTGGGTAACCAACCGGGTAAAATCCCGCAAAGAACCAGTGCCATCGCTCCTATAAAGCCTCAAGCCTGTATATTGACATTCTGTTCCTATGAATGTTATAGGCTTTTTCGTATATTCTTGTCCTGTCATCGCTTTCAGTTTCCTTGCCGTCCCGACCTTCCAACGATCTTTCCCGTTTCGACCCTGTGGTCAACGATTACCTTCAAATCCAAGGGGACTACCGTGGTCAGTTACACTCCTAACTGCTCCCAATTGTCCGTTAATCATACCCAATTTGCATTTGATTGGATTATTTACTACTATTTAAAACTCCGTTGAATATTTTGTTTTTGAATATCTGAGAATAATTTGTAATCTAGAGAATCCCTAATCTTCGGTAGATAAAGTAGAAATCACAATTCGGCATGTTTCACTTAAACGTAACTTGTTATCTTAAAGTTACTTTTATTGAGTAAATGGAAATTTCAATAAAGCTGAGTCCATTACCGTCTTCAACTCGCTGAGTCAGATACTTTTTTTAAACTAAAATCATGAATTTCTCTGCATTACCAACTTATTCTTATTATTTTCATCACAATTCGAATATAATGCAAATTTCAAGTTTTCATATTTAATTTGTCGTGCATATCAACGTCGTGCAATTAAAAATTTCTTAATATTCTTAAGATAAGTGGGCTCAATTACCGGAAGGGATTTAAATGTACGTTTGTCAGGCTGGAATTATCAATTATGAAATATCTATTCCTATTATATTTATACATTGGAAGCATAATGTAATTGTATCCTTTATTAATATTTAATATATTATTAACTACAGTCAGGAAAAGTGACACCACCTCAAAAAAGTTCGAAATACGAGGCGAAGTGTCATGTCTCGTGACTGTATTTAGTTATTCATAAAGTGGCGCATTCAAAAAGTGCAGAAGCACCATTTTGATCATTTTCCAGGAGCCATAAAACATTCCTAAAAATGGAATTTTCAATTCAGAAACAAAAAAAAAAGCTTTCGAGATACGCTAGTCTTGAGTTGAGGTGTGAAAAGTTTGATTCAAAAATATCATTAGCTTTAGAGAAGCGTAGAAGTTTTTTTCGCGTGAAGTAAAAGTTTTCTCAACTTTCGACGATGATGAAAAATGCAATGTTCAATTTAAGAAAAAAAATTATTTCTAGCTATAGAGTTGCTTCATCGTTATACTTTATTATTTATTTCGATAGTTGTATATTCACTGTAGATTTTTTCCTAAACTATAATTTGGTTTATCTATTTGTTTTTACTCATGATTCTTTGTATCAAAATGAATGCAAGAAACAATATCACAAGCCTGGAGAATAAAATTTTGAATTATTTAGTAACTCTTGAGTTTGAATGGATTAGTAACTCTTTGGTCTCTCTCCTCAAACGTAAAAAAGATATAGTAAACATTTTGTTTACGGTCGTTAGAAATTTAAAATTTTTAAATTGAAGGTTGAAGATTACATGAACCTTATTTTTTTATCTAGCTTCTTGAAACCTCATTTGCTTATTTTTTACATTAGGATTAGAAATTATTTGTTGCTTTGTTTTTGTTCTCTTTATATTGAGGCTCAGGAAATAATGTTGTGGGTTGGATCGAATAAATAATTATAAATGAACGCTTAGGGAACTCAGATGTTAATTTTACACTAGAGATTGAAATTACAAATGCACCATCTCCTTCCTTGATTTATTTTCAAACAAAAACTTCACACAATTATCAGACAATTCTCCCAATTTACTAAAGATTTAAGTCGCCCCCTGGGAGCATAGCTAGCTTGAAAATACTGGGGTTAAGAATTAGAATAACTCTGAAAAGGGGTCGAAATTGAAGTCTTTTAAACCGGTATCAAAGCTTGTGAATTCTCCATAATCGAGGGGCGATACAAAAATTTAGGGGTTTCAGAATTTAGTTGCTTCGTGGTCAGAAACTTGAGGGGAAATGCTAACATAAGAAATTTAGGAAGATAAAGATCAGGGACGTGATTGCATGTGTAATTAGCTATCTCGTGATCGAGAGTGAAAGGCTGAATGTAAAGCAATGAAGCATGTTCTAGTCTTATACTTACTGCGGATAAAATCGCACTTGTATTGCGCGTCAGCGTATAATTGCGAGCATGGTTGGACTCAGCCCCCTCCTCTTTGGTTGCAGACCAGGAGGTCGCCGAGGAGGACGGGGGTTGGCAGTCCGCCACAACCACCACCTGTGAGAACCAGCTAGAAGGTCAGCAAACGAGTTCAAACCAAAGTACACCTGCTAGTCAACCCAGTGGCGAGGTGGAGGGTCAACATCAGCAAGATCGCCACCATCAGGAGCTACCAATAATTGACCTCTTAGACGACATAAACGATCATATGCAGATTGTCCTCAAATCCGAACCGATGTCACCAAAAATAGAGTATGTTGAGGATTTGGAGTCCTGTTTATTGGATAATGATTTGGAGAGGTTGCGAAGAAGCCAAGAGACTAACCAGGACCCAGCGCAGTTTTCTGACTTTCGATTTCAAAGAGACAACTCCTATTCAACTGAGAGACTCCGAGACTTTAATCGAAGATCAATCGAACAACAGGAGTCAACGATTTCAACTCGACCTGCAAGTGGAACCTACTGCAGCTTTTGCCAGAAGCATTTTTCGAGGGCCTGGTCATTACAGAGACATCTGGCTGATACGCATTTTTATGTACCTCAAGCATTGTCTTGTGATCAGTGTGGCAGAAGCTACAAGTCTAGGAATAGCTTGGTTAGCCATAAGAGCCAGTATCATGCCAAGAAGGAACGGAAGGATATGGAAGGACAGATGGAAATCACTTATTGATATGAGATGGGCAAAATGGGAAGCAGTTTTGATAAATCCGGATTAGAGTTCTAGAAGTTAAAGACAATTTGGAATTGGGGAATATTCAGGGAAATTGATAAAATAGGAAGATTTCTAAATTATTTTGATTGACTTTATTGTTGAGAATATAGGGGAAATTTCAGGAAACATTTATTAAAAGAGATCAATAATTCAAATTTATCCTAATTTTATAATTGATCAGATTAGCGGAAGTTAAAGTACAGTAGAAACTTGGAATCAAACTAAATTCCTAATTAATTCAACTAAATGAATTCTTCACAAATTAATTTTAGGATTCAGGATAAATTCGCGTGAATTTAAAGCAATAAACTAATGCCAAGTCAATATCCGCGAACTCAACTGATCTTAATGCAACTGAACTCAAAGTAAATTCAACTATATTAAAGTAAATTTCAAGTGAATTTAAGGGTAATTGGACGTGATTTAAAGATGTTTCTTACATACAGTCCGCTTCAAAAGTGAGCTATGTTTGAAATGATTGATAAAATCTAAAAAATTATTAATACTGATTGTTATTTGTAATAACAATGCGGTCAAATCTAGTATGCAAATATAATTAAAGTCTACTAAATTTATTTGGATTAGCTAAATTCGTACGGAATTTAACAAAATTGAATTGTAGCCAATTAAAAATTTACTTAAATTTAGCTCAAATTAAAAAAAAATGTAACTACAATATAAGTAATTGGAATTCCACGTAATTCAATGAAATTAATATTTTTTCAGAAAAATTGACCTCTAGTAAATTAAATTCTCTAGTAAATTAAATGAAATTGAAAGTGAATGTAACTAAATTTACACCAAAATTAAACTTCATTTACGTAAATTCTAGTAAAGTCTCGTTATGTTTAAACTGAATGCAAGTGAATTTCAAGTCAATTCAACTCGATTTGACTGAATTTAAGTTTTACTCAAATTAATTTACTCTAATACAGATTTCAAGTCATTTAAGTAGATTTAATTTTCAGAGAAGTAGATCATTTGTATTGTTTTAAAATGAGAAACCTAAATTTTTCATAAAATATCATAAAACCCGTTCTTAAAGAATATCCTCTATTTAGAACTCTAATCGGGATATAAAGTCTGCTGCTAAATTTGTTAATTGTATTAATGAGCATTCATTGTGCATGAGAAACAATGGGTATAGGGTTCAAAAACTTGCTTTAAATTCACATTCAAATTTCCGTTTTTTGATTATGATCGGATAATTAAATTTTCATCATTGTTACCCGAAAAAGGGGATATAATTGTGGAAATGGGAGTGATAAAATACTGATATCAGAACATCTTTGTAGAATGGCTATCATTCAGTGGGATTAAATATCAGCTACATTGCGCGAATGAGATGTACTTCATATAACAAATGGGTATTCACTGTTTGAATGGTCGTTGGATTAACGAAAAAGCAAAATCGAGTATCGTTTTCCGCACTCATTTAAAATGGGATTCCGAACCGTTAAGCACGTTGAGCACAATGGGGCGCAGTTTTAAATATCGAGAGCGCGCAACGAGAGGCATTCAGTCGAAAATTATTTACAACCATTTGGACATTCAATTTCACCCTTTTGCTATTCGAGGATCAGTACTGAAATATAATACTTTCACTCAAGTTCGTGAGCGCGTATGAAGCCTAATTTTTTACATTTTGAGTTTTCTTTGTTTTACTATAAAACTTACCAAAGTTAGTAGCAGGTGATATTTTATCTCGATTGTAACTCCTTTTCTCTCATGCACAATTTATGATCGTATACCTGACTGTGTTTTTTACGCTTTACCAAAAAAAGTGAGATTAATTATGTAACAGATTTGCTCGGTTCATAGGGGCAGTTAGTGAGGTAACTTAATTTATTGAAAATCATTTTTACGTTATGCATTAACAAAGAGCCTCAGTTTTCATACATCAGAAACACTATCCTATTTTTATATTGCTCTCTCGGTTCGCTGAACTATTTTGATTGAAATTCTAACTTTCATTGGCGTAACCCCTAGTCATCTGCAAAATACAATTTTTCCTTTGAACTTAAACTTGTATGCTGTTGTATTACCGTAAGATAACAAATAAACTGTAAAGTTGAGAAAATGCATTCTTTCATTTGTATCACATGGGATAGAGATTTTGTAATCATTTAAGTATCTGCTGATCGCAGAACCTCCGCCTTGTTCATCGCATCAGTCCATTGAAACACATCACACCTGTAAATATTTGTATATCTACATAAACGTACAAGTCTGCACTACTATCTCCTGCTGTAAATAATATGCATCAACATGGATCCATCTGGTGCCTTTGACCTGAAAACTAACGTCATCGCTCTCAAACGATCGCTGGAATCTTGGATTGCTTGTACTCATATGTATGAACTAAGCCCGTTAATTAATACGTTGCCTTGTAAAGATGGTCTGCTTCTCACCCTCTAAAATCTTACCCAAAGGTTTCTTTCACTCTTTATCCATTTTGTTTGTTTGAATCATTGCCTACACGGCCTCTATACCATAGTAACTAAATGTACTTGCATCACTATTTGCACTTGAAACTTTAATCTGAATTGATGAAGAGGGAAATTCTTCTTGAAGAAATTTTTGGCGAGGGAAAGAGTGGAACATCTGCGTGGATGGAAAGAAGCGAGGTATATGGTTTAACCAAGCGAAATTAAAAAAAAATCGAAAGCACAAATTCGGGCACGGCTTGTCGGGTGACGGTGGCAAAGTGACTAAGGCACACGGTTTAAAGGTGTTGTTGAATGAGATGGGATTGAGATAGGATTGAGATGGGATTGAGATGAGATAAAATGATTATTAAGAGGAGATAATAAGATGAACTAATATGATGAGATAGTATGAAAATTCTGAAAAATTGTGAAAAAGCGTCAATTTGAAGTCGCTTAAAGATTCGAGACGTGAACAAAAACAAAAGTAACCCTGTGTCTGGTTCTGCCGCCAGGTCTGTTGGCCGGCAGCAGCACGACCGATGAGTTTCGATGCGAGCCTTGCAACAAAAACCTGACTTCCTTAACGCGGTTGAAGCGGCATATACAGAACGTGCACACCAGGCCCAGCAAGGAACCGATCTGTAACATCTGCAAGAGGGTTTACTCCAGCCTCAACAGCCTCCGGAACCATAAGAGCATCTATCATCGACAACACAGCAAGAACGAGCAACAAAGAAGAGAGGAGGAAGAGCTGAGACAACAACAAAGGGACCAGTCGGACCGACCTTATTCTCAGCAGCAACAACATCCGCGCTTAGGATGAGGCCGGTTCTGCAGTCCACATGGATGAGTTCCAAAATAACTGATACCTGATAACTGGGGTATTTGGTAACCTTGGTTCGAATCGAAAATTATTACAATTTTCATGTTTTTTACGTGGTCTTCCGATTACTGAATTACGAGCTACGACGTAAAGTAGATTAAAGAAGAATGTCGTGCCAAAGTGAACTTTCTCGACGATAGTCAGGTTGCAAGTTAAGTGAGAGAGCGTGTTTATTGTTCAAGGTCAAGCGAAACAGTACCTTGATTGTTCATTGTATCACAACCAACGGTTTGAGTAACGTGATATGTAAATAATTATTGTAGAGCCCACAGATTTCCGGGATCTAGATTCAGTGGGTGGTAAGTTTTATTGGTAACTTATTGCATTTTTAAGAATTATTGGTAAAACTATAGAAGAGTAATTTTGCGAATTCTTATTATTTCCCAGCGAAATTAGTTTGAATTGCTTCATTTCGATTCCAACTAATAAAATCAGTACTGTATTGCACCTTCCTAACTATTCTTCCTTGGGTTTCCGACTGATTTATTAAGTTCTCATCTCAGTTTGTATAGAAGATCAATTGAGTGTCCGGACGCAATAAGGGCACATAAAATGTTCTCGTGCGAAAACCAAGTCCCCTGGAGGCTTTCAACAAAATTTTCGAATTTAAAATTTTGAAGGATATATCTGGATGTAGAATTTTATGGCGCATCTTTTTTTCTCGACATAAAAAGTTGTAGCTTATTTAGTTTACAAATTAAAGCCGAAAAACTGACTTTAAAAAAAAATCAATTTTAATCCGTTTTTCACTTCAACTCGCGCTCCGTTAGTCAATTTTCGGAATTTCATCATGAAATTAAAAAAAAATGCGCTCTAGAGTATCCTTCGATTGACAGAATAGGAGGAATTCAGAAAAAAATATTTGAAGAATTGTTATTAATTTTTTTGCGATGCTCAGCGTGAATCGGACTTTTGTAACTTCCAGCGTGTCGTTTATCGAGGGATTTTTGAGCAAGGAAAGACTTTTCGCGGCGAAAACGCGGAGAAATGGTGCTTAGGTTTTTGGGAAAGTTTCAGATCAAAATATTCAATAGTTTAGGAGTAGTTGTGATTTTAGTTAACGTCAGCGCTGGAGCTTACGAGTGTACTACAGGACTCTGGGGCTTGCCGCCATGACACGTTCTCGCGCTAGTGAGTTTTGCTTACAGTACGATATCAATTAAATTTCTTAGTGAATAACGATTTAACAATAGTAAGTTGACAAAACACTTATGAAATTATTCTATCAATCGAAGGATACCCTAGAGCGCATTTTCTGAAAATTTTATTTAAAAATTCCAAAAACTGACGAACGGAGCGCGAGTTGAAGTGAAAAACAGATTAAAATTGATTTTTTTTCAAAAGTCAGTTTTTCGACTTTAATTTGTAAACTAAAGAAGCTACAACTTTTTATCTGCAGGAAAAGAGATGCAAAATAAAATTTTACATCCAGATATATCCTTTAAAAATTAAAATTCGAAAATTTTGTTGAAAGCCTCCAGGGGCCCTTGGTTTTCGCACGGGAAAATGTTATGTGCCCTTATTGCATCCGGACACTCAATTAAGGGCAAGTGGTAAACTATGACGTGCCTGCATATCGGCATTCCTATATATTTTTTGTCCGGATTCTTATTTTCAAACTAAATAATTTATCTTGCTGAAATTTTTAGAAACGACAGAGAATATGGAAGCGTACGTCTGTCTGGCTTATTAAAATAATGAAAATTTTGAAAAAATACTTTTCTATAGTTTGAGTAAATTTCTGTTATATAAGTTTTTAATTAGGATTTTATAGTTTGGTGGCTTTTTCATAGATCTGAGTTTTTTTATAGAAAGTTTAATTTTAAATAGATTTTACCGAAATTTCGCTGGTAAGTGCCGAATTGTTGTTCGTTAAGAGTAGATGCAACCTTATTCAAATTCATGCAAGTTTGTCATTACTAAAGAAGCTCTGCTATAAATTTTATATTTAAAAAATGGTCTTCTTTTCTTCTCGATTAGCATTTGTTCCAATTTTGTTATACTTGTCCAAAGATAAAGAATCAATCGATGTGAACAATATAAAAGGATCATATCTGTATCAAACCAAAAGCCGATATTGCTACATTTAAAATTGATGTCGAATGAATGCAAATCTGTTTACAAGAAACTTGGACAATAATCAATATTAAGTTACTTATTTTATTCTCAAAGTTGTTTATAATTATTATCAATTAATAGGATGAATCATATAATTTTGTCAGTATGATAAATGTCGATATTACAAAGTTCCCAACATTTTTCTAATACTATTTCCAATATGGAATTTTGTACAAAGATACCATACAATAGGTCTGAAAAATGTACATACGACAAGCTCTCTATAACTGCCTTCACTCTTGAACTAATACTATATATCTCAATTTACGTATGATTATAAAGTTTTCTTTTTTTCTTTAAATCGTAACCATATTTTTTCTTTAATTTCTTTTAGATCAGACAAATAATTTCGCAGATTTGTATTTTAATGTCATCAAACAGTTTTAAAGTTCTCCACATTTTTTGTATTGACAAGTATAAATATTTTTTATAGTTAAAAACATATATGTGGTCCATCAAATGAATTAAGTTAAAGTTTAGAATCTTTACTGTTACATTAAATCTTCTGCGCGTTTCTTATTATTAATTTATTGAATGATCTAGTTTATTAATTAATACTTATATTTGTCGTATTTATCAATCAGCTTTGTAATTGTTATATAATTAATAATAAGAACATAAAGAGGAGCTATAAAATGCGATATTATTAATATTTTATATAATTAATTAGAAAGTAATGGGTCTCGGAATGATTAAATTATTTATACGTATAGAGATAAGCAATGCGATTGGTTTAAATTAGCTTAAACACTTTGTTGAATTAATCTATTTTTTAGCTCTTGGTGATTTTGTAGTAACTTTTTTATTTTTTTCTGCGCCAAAATATTAGAATTTTCCGTTCTTCTACAACTCTATTCTAATTATTAGATTATGGTTAAAATTTTAATTATTACTAAAATTTTTGCAAAGAGTCCCAAAAGTTGAAGTCACCAAACTATATAATTACATTTATGAGTTAAATAATTTTTATAATAACATTATTACATTAATATTTATACTCACCTTTTGTATAATTTTGAACAATAATTTTAAATTCATATTACATTTCCATATTAAGAAACAAAGAATACTAGAGTGGCTATGTTCCAGATTTTGTTTTTGATAAACATTTTTTTTAAATAACCTGCAATATAAAATCTATACAACGTAGAATTTGCATAACTTATGATATGTGCGTAAACAGAGTGTCCTGATTAAAGTGAAAGTTCAATTATTTAAAGACTAAGGTTAACAGTTACTTTTTTTCCTGTAAATACAAAAATCTTCAGTCGATGAAGTATCTGAAATACTGTTTTAGAACGAGTAAGATGAGTTAGTGCTTGCGAAGGCTGCTAGATCAGGAGATTGTTCGTTGATTGTTATTGTGTTTATAGGCGGTAAAGATATGAGAATCCAGAGCAAATTACGAATGTGCATTTCAAGGTTTATAATATTGCTCTCGGGTATTGCTGCAGTACAAACGACTGAGACTTAAAAGTACATTAATCCAAGTATTTAAGGTATATTATGTAACTATAGTAGTAGCTCATAGACTTTCTATCCTACGTTACTGAAACGTACAAGAATGTAGTTTTCCCAACGGTTAGTTTTTTTCATATTTACTTGTTACAAGACAATTTTTAAATTTGAGTGTAATAGGTTTCCTCAATTTTCTATAATTATCAGAAATCAGGTTTCGATAATGTAGAAGGAAAAGGAAGATTTTTCGAATGGTGCTATTTAAAATACATTTTCAAAAAAAAACAGTTATGGCAATTCTTTTTCTATGGTTAGTTTTTTCGTCTCCATTTTTGTTAGTTTCACTTAATTTATTTTATGGCGATATTCCTCTACGATTTTGTTAACTATCAGTAGGTTGAATTTTCATATTTTATTACTGGAACACGATGCGTTGCTTCCAGACGTCGAGGCTCGATAGAGGATGTTTTTATGAAAAGGATGAATTATTCAGCTTAAGCCACTCGATTATCATAGACGGAAAGTTTTGCAACACTGTGATTTTAGCGAAAACAAAACTAAATTAAGGTGATACGTATTTTGGATTTTTCTATTTATCAGGCTCGTTTTAGAAATTTTATTTATATTCAGAATAGCTAGAGTGTCCAGGCAGATCATCGAGATCGCAGAATAATGAGAATCCATGCGAATTATGAGTATGTCCCAAAATGTAAATATTATTTAGGCCCGATTTTACTAATCTTCGTTCTTAGGGGTTCAGGGTATCGCTTTTCCATTTTTTTAAATAATTATGTATTCACGTTCGTTGTTCTCTCATTTATTTATGAATAAACGTTTCTTTTGTACGCCATAAATTCAGCCTTCCTGTGTACCTTTTTGTTATTCCGAATCTGTAAATATAAATAGGAGAAAATTCTGAAACAATGGAAAATTTAATATAATACTTCGCAGCTCTCTTTTTTTCGTTTCATTTATTGTTCACTTCGCGAATTTGCGCATAAAAATATGCAATGTTTTGCGAAGTGAGTCATTATTGATACATCAAGCACGCGTTTTACACCACATGAAAACATTTGCGTACTCGATGCGATTTTCACGTAAACTTTTATTTTAAATGACACATTGAGGTTTAACAATTTGTTAAAGTGTATCAATAAATATTTTTAATTATACTAGCAAGATATTTCAGACTCTAACTAAATATAATGTTATTTCCGTATAGTGTTGTATTTGACTTGCATGCAAGATAATATTCAAAATTATATATCAGATGTAATTTAGATGATGCCAAATTTTTTACAACGCTAAGGACAAGTAGGTAAGAATGAGAGATTCTTTTTCAGAAGTTTGAGACAAGTCATCAATGAAGAGTGATTTTCCATCTGCAAAGTTGTCCTGAATTTTGATTATTTTAATGTCACTTTGAGGTATTTGACATGTTGGCCACAAATCATTAGAAAATTAAAACTAGTTTTCTAAAAATGTAATCTATTGTTATTGTTAGGTTGAGAGAGGTGTTGGAAATATGGTGATTAGATTTTTTATTTTTGGAATTCAGATAGAAATTCAGTCATTTCTAAAATAGATTTACAATTTTGTGTGATATTATTTTGTCAATATACCGTTTGATAATAAAAATATCTGAATTTAGAAACACTGAATTTCTTTCTAAAACCTCGCTTATTACAGATTTCATTTCTTTCTAGAGAATTGATTGTAGTCTCATTTTTTCCTTGAAGTATTAATCTAATTTAAAGATTAAATAATGTGAAGAATAAACTGCTTCATTTTACTAATTAATAAGTGTGTAATGGGATTTTACTTTTAACAACGTATTTTTTGATATCCTTACACGATCTTACTTTTTGGTAATAAGCGTTTTATTTTTGTTCTATTCTTTAGCTCCCAATGACCTTCATTTTCAACCTTTAATGCGGCAACCCTATAAAGGATACAAACTATGTAAGTATCTGTAGATAGAAAATTAAAATAAACTAGAAAAACAGGTTTCTCAGAAAATGATAAAAATTTGGAATGAATTGATTGCTAATAATAGCAAAAGTCCATAAACTAAATGCTGAGAAACCTGAACAAATAGAATATTTTTATGGTGAGATTTTGTGGCCATCATGTCCGATTGTCCCTTTTTACATAGATTCTCATTTTAAATTGACATATGGAGTTAATTATACATTGAAGAACAATATGTATTTGAATTATTAACTGAAGGGTTTCTGAAACGTAAATTTAAGAGCAATAATCAAAATTAACACACAAACACACACACACACACATATATAAATATATATAAATTTGAAATCTTTTGAAATTCTTTGCAATTGTTTAAAGCCCTTGAAAATTCCTTGGATTTAAAAAAATACCCTATAGTCTTTAAACTTCTTTGAATTCCCTTCAAATTATCAAAATCAATTCCTTAAAGTATCGGTGATTTTTTTAAGTATGAGTGTCCCTTAAGAGCATAAAAATGTTTAATTTGAGTATCTTTTCAAATTATAAAACGTTTGATCTGTAACCGTACACAGATCTCTGACATACCTACAGGTATACTTACCTATAGGTAATATTACCTATAGGTAAAGTAGAACCGAAAAGTACACGAGTTTTATAAACTTTGTCTCTATTTAACACAGTAAAAGTAACACACCATGGCCCTATACTCTTCGCTTTACTCAGGAACTTTATTTCTTGGCTGTGTATAGATGTCCGGTGCCGGGCGCTAGGTTGATATCCGGTAGATTGCTCTGATTGGTTACACGTCAGTGGGCGCGGTCTGCCGTACATCAGCTCTGCCTCCCGCTGAGTAAACTTCTTATTTTCTTAAGACGTGCACGAGGCATAACCTCAAAATGAAGTATTGTATAATTTGGAAGAATATGAGTGTAACTTTTTTTACACACTTGAATATGTAATTGTTTATTGGAAATTAGATATTTGGTGTTTCCGATTTTATATTTTCTTGCACATTTACATTTTGCAGCAAAATAAGTGGCGTTAATAAAAAATATTGAATCTAAAATTATACTTGTTATCTACAACGAATACATATCGCAAACACCAACTAAGCTGTTTCACATGTAGGATGAGCAATTAAATATTCAACTAATAATGAAAATTAATATTTAACACAAAATTGATTTTCGAATAGTATTCGTAACTTATTGCAGGATGCTTCGCAGCCAAAACTAATTCCTGAAGTCGATTCGAAAAATACTTTGTGAATTGCGGTACCTTTGTTTTGTTGCTCTTGGTACTTCCTGCATCTCATCCTTAAATTTAGCTTTATTTTCTGGACCATAAAATAAAGGACAATCTTAGCTCCCACTATAAAATGATATTATTTCTTTATTTGTCATTTTAAATTAAAAAACCATATTTACGATTCATGAGAATATTTATCTAAAACTTACCGTATAAAACTTTTGCTACTCTTGTGTTTCCAAATTGTTCAGCCTTCACAGTTCCCGCTTTGTCCGTAGATCCTTTCCAATTGAACTTGCAAACAAACTCGTCAGCCATTATTTCCTTCAAAGTGCAGTTGAGAAAGTCCCGCAACTTAGTACCAGCCAATCTGACTAGGTGTAAATACTGAAAAAGTAAAAAAATGTAGCATTATTTTCTGTTAAAAAATATTGTATAATTATAATTTAACATACTATTCTCTGTCCAGAAATTATTGCATATTATAATCCAAAAATCTTACTATCTGATCTCGTAATTCTTTTTCAGCAACACTGTCGAGTTCCTTAAATTGAGCGGCTGTGGTTAGAGGGGATCCTTTAAGTTTCTCATACAACGCATACGTTAGTTTAGTTTCACACGTATTCTTATCTGTCAACTCGCGTAGAATTTGCTTATTCTGTAGAATAATTTCATCATTCTGCTGTTCTAGTTTTCTACACATACAAT
>JAABKJ010000147.1:0-58714 GCA_011634705.1 Andricus grossulariae | reverse complement strand
TGACTTACAGCCATTCAAAGTTGAGTATTCTGAAATGATCATAGGATTATTATGCTTTTTCACATTTCACTCGCCCGCAAATAATCGCTAATCATCTGAAAATGTTGAAACTTGGTATCAGTATTGGCAGAACCTTCACCTGCAACATGCATGTTGTCTCATATTTTTAGAATTTTTTTTTGAGATTTTCATGAAACTATGGACAAAAATCGAGGTGCCTAAACTTTTTGGACGGACAGCACTCTCCGTACTTTGGACTGTTTTGGAGGTTATAATTCAAGGAAAATCACCATGGAAAATAAAAAATAAAAAACGCCCCTTAAATAAGTGTTGAACAAATATTTTACTCCTTTTAAAATTTTTTATGGAATAATTTTCGTATTCGAAGCCTGGAATAAGTTTACACAGAGTATTAGCAGAATACTTCAGAAATGTTATAGATCCACTACCCAGATAGCACAAGAGTTTGTGGCAAGCTCTTGTGCTATCTGGGTAGCGTAGATGGGTCCCAACCTAAATGCGCTAGTAGAATTAACATCTTTTTTTATTCTTTTGGCACGAACTACTGCCATTCTCAATGAAAAAATTTATATTTTTCAAATTAGTGTGATTTTGACAGAATTTTTTAAATTTCAGGAGTTTAGGCGTTAATTTAGGGTGGATTCCACATGAGCCAGAGGAAGTGCTTTTGACACGAAATGCTGCCATTATCAGCGAAAACATTGAGACTTTTCAAATGAGTGCCTTTTTATTGTATTTGTTTAACTCCAGACCTAAGGGTGTATTTGGGGTTGATTTCCACATGCGCTAGAGGGATCAAACTTTTTTTGCGTTGCTTTTGGCATTAAATTCTGCCATTATCCTCGAAAACATTTCGAGTTTTCATATTAGTGTCTTTTTACATATTTTTTAAACTTTAGGCCCTTAAGTTTAAAAAATTATTTAGGGTTTGATTTAGGATGGTTTCCACATGCACTAGACTAGATAGTTAAAACATTTTTTGGGTGTAAGCATTTGCATGAAATGCTGTCATTGTCAGCAAAAACAATTTAACTTTTCAAAGACAAAATTTTTATTCTTGCCTTTTGCGTAAACTTTGCGAATTGCGAATTTCAGATTCATCCTTCCAAGCCGTCAATCCGTCTTTAATGCCCGGCTATCGCAAACTTTAAAAATAATATTTTTTCGAACCTGAGTAAGCTGAATTATGGTTTTAATTGATTTTATCAGGAAAAGAATTGCTATTGAATTTACGGCACGTATATTATAGGTAACATTTAAAATCTTAATCATAAAAATTTGGTTTCACAGTGATATTGTATACTACAAATTATATCGAACTGCGAGTTCAAAATAATTTTTTCTGATTTTTAGTAACTTTTTACAATTTTTTACTGATAAACCAACTTATAACCTTAATTTGGGTTAGTCAGACTCTAAAAATAAAAAATAGTGTGCGATGGCCGGGAATCGAACCCGGATCAACTGCTTGGAAGGCAACTATGCTGACCATTACACCACCATCGCACGATGTTATTTACATAAATGTTAAAGTGCTCGCATTAAATTTAAAGTATACCAGATGTGTTTTCATGAGCAACATTCACCTCTATTTATCCAAGAAAGTGAAAGAGGTACAATTTGCTGGTACAGAAGATTTCTTCAAATTTAGTTCCTATATTAGAAATTAGATTTAACTTTTATGAGCTAATTTTCGATTATATAAATTTTTAATAAACTGTCGAAGGTTTTGTTTTTTTTTTTCAGGGGAAAATATTCGTTCTTGATATTTCGTATTCAAGTTCTCTAGATTGAATTTAAAACATGGTTGTGATAATGTAGGCATTCACAATATCGAATGTAGAACTTATCTAGAGTCCAATACTTGCGTATAATCTACTGATGGTAATTGACTAATAAATGAAAATAATATTTTATTTCTAAAATGTTGATGCTTCAGAGGTGCCTATTACTATATGCATATTTGATGCATATTGATGAATATTATTATTTTGTCAATTCTAGATAAATATATTATAAAATAATACAGATTTAAATGATTTTTATAATTATTAATAACTTTCGAAGTATTAAAAATTTGATATTGTTCTTTGATTGATTTTTCCTTTTATCCTTATAGAGATTGAACTTTATAGTTTACACAAAGAAGTCGGAACCTTTGAAGAATTCTTATATAATAAGTAGAAAAAAATGTTTGATTCGCAAAAAATTAGAAAATAGTAAAAAGCATGTAGTAATTGGAATACTTTTAATTTCAAAAATAAAAAAAAGTGTGCGATGGCCGGGAATCGAACCCGGATCAACTGCTTGGAAGGCAACTATGCTGACCATTACACCACCATCGCACTATGTGAGTCATGAGCAAATTGACGACCCACAGGTGAATTTATATTTATACACACAAAAAAAAGTGCGTATAATTGGAGTAATAGGTGGTTTTACTAATAAAAAAAAGACATGAAATTAAAATAATATTAATGAATTAAGAAAATTCTTTTTGAAAAGTTTGACAAGTATTGTGCAGATATGCACTATATGCAGGATGTATACAATATGTATATAAATGCTTATTTGCTTATTCTTATTAAAAAAACATATTTTTTCAGATTTGCATTATATCTGATAGGCATATTATTCTTTAAATATACTTTTTATATAAAAGAATATTAAAATTTAAAAATTGCCAGTACCCATATCCCTGCAAACTTCACGCATTATTAAAGGCTGGAAAAATACTTTGTATGGTAAATGGATTTTTAATCATTGTACTCGTATTAATCACTGGTCTTTTAGACACTATAAAAATTCTAATAAATTCAACTGAATTTAGATAAAATCGTCAAATCAAAGTGCATTTATAAATATATTTATACTACATAAGTGAATATCAACTGAATTAAAAAATAGAATTTCAACTGGCATGAGTGCGAAGTGACTATAAAAAATCAATGCATCAGGATTTGAGCTGAATTAAATTGAATTAAAAGTGAATTTAATGTGAATTTAATTAAATTTCATCAGGTTTTTAACAAAATTAAGAGTGAGATTAATATAAATTCAATTAAATCCAAAGGGGATTTCGTCTGAATGCGAAGTGATTTTAGAATTAATTCATCTGCATTTGAGCTGAAGTCAACTTACTACAGTGTGAATTTGAAATTAATTAAAATGTAATTTAATGTGAATTAAATTAAATTGAAAAAGAATTTAACCTTATTTCAAAGTGTCTTCTGAATTAAATTATTTGCCTTTCAACTAAATTCTAAGTAAATTAAAAGTCAATTCAACTAAATACAAAATAAATCTCAACTAAATTAAAAGTAAATGTAATGTGAATTCAATTACATTCAACATGCATTTCAACCGAATTCATAGACAGTTCAGAATTCATTTGTCTTGATTCTAGCTACATTTATATGAATTCGCACTTTGAAAAGTGAATTCAATTGCAACAGTTGAATTGAACCAAAAAAGACGCATTTTTAACAAAATGCTTGTATCTTCAACTAAAATAGATTAATTTTTAATCAGAAAGTTGCATTTTTAACATTTTTAATTTTAATTTCTGTCAAAAAGTACGAATTTTCAATGAAATAAATAAATTTTCAACTAAATAGTTAAAAATTTGTAACCAAGAGTAGTTGAATTTTTAATGACAAAAGATCAATTTTCAACAAAATAGTTCAACTTTCAACCAAAGAGATGAATTTTCAATGAAAACGTGAATGAAAATGATGAATCTTCAATAAAAAAATGAACTTTTAAGAAAGTAGTTCAACCTTCAAACAAAGATTTAAATTTTTAACCTAAATGATCAATTTTCAACCAAAAATGTAATAGTTGCTATTTCAATAACAGCATTTTAATTTTGAATAAAAAACAGTTAAATTTAACCGAAAAGACAAATTTCCAACAAAATACTTGAATCCTCAACTAAAATAGATTAATTTTCAACCAAGCACTTGCATTTTTTAACAAAAAAGATTTATTTTCTGCAAAAAAGATGAATTTTCGACAAAATAAATCAATCTTCAACCAAATAGTTAAATTTTGAACCAAGAGGAGTATTTTTCTATCGAAAAACAATCATTCTACAAAAAAAAACACGCATTTTCGACAAGATAGTTAAGTTTTCAATCAAAGAAATGAATTTTTAACTAAGATAATGAATCTTCAACCAAAAATGGAATTTTTATCAAAGTAATTCAACTTTTACCCAAGTAGTTGAATTTTCAATTACAAAAGAACATTTTTCAACAAAGTAGTTAAACTTTCAGACAAGAGATGAACCTTTAACCAAAAAAATAAGTTTTAAAGGAATTAGTTTAACTTACACTCTAGTAGCCTAGTAGTTGAATTTTTTTATTAAAAAAAAAAAAATTTTTAACAAAAAAAATAGTTAGGCTTTCAACCAAAGATATGAATTTTCAATGCAAATTATGAATCTTTATTAAATAAATGCATTTTTAAGAATGTAGTTCAACTATCAACCAATGAATTGAATTTTTAACCTTAAAAGATAAATTTTCTAACAAAAAATGTGATAGTTCATATTTCAACAACTAAGGATTTTCATTTTAAATGAAAATCTCGGGTCCTACAGGCATTTTTTTTAATGCATTGGTTTCTCTTTTTATATTTTAAGTTATTTAGACTAAATCATTATTGTGAATTTAAAAATTTCAAAATCGAATTATCCTGAACAATTTTAGATAAAGTTTAACTGTTACCCAAGTCGTGGAATTTTAAATTTAAAAAAAATCAATTTTAAACAAAATAGTTAAACTTTAACCAAAGAGACGAATTTTCAATAAAAATTATGAATCTCCAATTAAAAAAATTGATTTTTTGAGAAAGTGGATCAACTTTCAACTAAAGAGTAAAGTTTTTAATCTAAAAAGATCAATTATCAACAAAAAATGTAATAGTTGAAACAGTAACAAAAAATATTTTAATTTTAAATAAAAAACAGTGGAATTTAACCAAAAAGACGAATTTTCAACAAAATAAATAAATTTTCAACATATTAAATAAATTTTTAATCAAATGGTTAAATTTTCAACGGAGAAGAATTTTATATCAAAAAAGACGATTGATGGATGGAATTTTTAACTAAGATGATGAATCTAAAACTGAAAAATTGAAACTTTTAACAGAGCTGTCCAAATTTCGACCAAACAGTTTAAATTAAACTAGTTGAAGAAAACATGGATTTACTCGTAGGTGTATTAAAGGTGAAATCAGATCAGTTCATTATTTGAAATATTTTTTAATTCTTAATATTTCGATCAAATTATTATTGGTAAAATGTTTTATCTCAAGGGGAAATCTGTTTCATCAGAAATCTGTATGAAATTGTGATTTGAAGTCATTAGATTGTTTCAAATAATAAAAACCTTTAATGTATAAGAGATTTTGAAATATTGAAAAAAAAAATTAACTGCAAAAAAAAGTGTGCGATGGCCGGGAATCGAACCCGGATCAACTGCTTGGAAGGCAACTATGCTGACCATTACACCACCATCGCACTCGAGATTTTCTTTCGATCACAACAGATGTAAGGCGAAGGTCAAATCTTGAATACAGAAATCAATAGATCCACAAAATAAAGCAAGAAAGTGATTCTCAATCTTAAAAATCGTAACAAAATCAGAAAATGATACTAAATAATCCATAGGTTAATTTCTCTACATGCAGTTTTTTATTGCATACACAATAATGAATAATGAGATATCAGACTTGGCCAAAGGACTTGGCATTGTTGATGGACCCAGGGCCGTGACACATTGTTCACTAGTTAAAATTTTTTTGAAAACATTAAGTTTATTATTTACATTAACTCTCAACAACTTTCATTCTTATTACATTCTATCCTCAAAAAATTGTCCAAACTAATTGCAAAATTAGAAAAAAGAGCATTTCAATAAACAATAACATTTTTGTTTAATAACAAGGTGCTCCAAATTTACGGAGCGTCCCTGAAGCATTTAAAAATTGAAGGAAGGGGAAAGACGAGATCACAAGTGATCTCTGTGCCATGCATTGTCATGCTTTGTCAGCTGTGATTGTCATTGTCGTAACTCCTAACAATTTGTCAATGAATGTTAATGAACGAAAGAGGAGAGTGCAATCTTTTTTATAACCCTGTGAGTAAAACTTCAATTCAATCGATTTATTCAAACCCTTTTTTTATCAACCATAATTCAAGAACAAAAACTGATGTCTCCAAATAAGATCTTCTGCTCCAAAATCACTGCTGTTTTGAAATTTGAAATGTTGAACAACATATTTGCCTGACAAGTTTTTTTTTATACACTTTGTCCTATGCACTTTTACACATGCGTTCCTTTTCCACCTGAAGTTGCTCTACAGTCGATTCCTCGCCAATTCGAGAAAAGCGAATCGATACTAGCGAACAGGTGACGACATCGTTGATTACACTCGTGATTTTCCTAAAACGCCATTTTCTTTGTGTGCAGTTGAAGCAGTCGCATCGTTTAGCTCCCTATCTTCCAAATTTCAAGTGATTTTAACGAAATCTCTGCCCCTCGATTCGTCGAATTGACTGTGATATTTCGTGTTCGCTCATAAATCGATATTTTTCGAAGGGACGTTCTAGTGTTCAGAAACGTCCTAAAGTTCAAGATCGCGTGTTGACAGGTTTCAGAGCCTTGCTATTGAGTGAGTACGACTTAGTTGAGAAATCATAATTCATTTTCCAAGAAAGTTGTCTCCTTAAATTACATTTTTCAACGAGAACTAGACGTTTTTGTTCGATTGCAATACGCAGTTATGAAATATATTTTTGCTCTGATTTTTTTCGGAGCAATTACAGTTTTTCGATAATACGTCATTTAAAAAGGGGTGTATTTTTCCTATTGACGTTCGATGAATCATTCGTGGTCACCAGTTTTTGAGTGTTTCAAAAATTGAAGAGTATACTGCTTTTAGATTATTGGCAAGAATATTTTAAGTGAGTCCGAAAACGCCTTTAGGGTTGTCAATATTTTTCTGCGACTTTTTTCTACGTAGTAGCATTTCCATTGTTAGAAAGTGAGCTTGTGTTGATGATTGTGACGAGCGTTGTTTTTATTTTTGTGCAAATTTCACTAATCAGAGCGTTTGAAATTTCCTTCTAAGTCTTATTATCACATTCTTAGCGTAAGAATATATTTCATTTAAGCTTCTTTGACTTGCAGGATATTTGTCTACCAGCTTTAAGCAGAGCTGAAATAAGTGCGTTCTACTCCGAGGATGTTATTGACTTTGTAGTCGAGAAAACTTAGAATTTTTCGTCGTTTTGTGAACGGCAGTTTGATTAGAAGGTAGGATTTTTTTACACGTTTTTTATGATAATTTTTTATTGCATTTTGATTCCTATTTTTATACTGGTTTTTTAAAAAAGAAAGTGTTGAAATTTCTTAGCTAATTTTAAATGTTATTGAAATTCTTTTCATTGATGGTGGAACTTTTTGAAAATTTACATTTTATGCATTTTTGTATTTAAAAATGGACAGATGGGAAAATTCCTTTAAAAAAATGAAAATATTTTGCGTTCTAAATTCCGAAAGGTTAACAAATTGGACTTTTAAAAACTAATGTTTTTTAATTCAAAGATTTATGCTTGTGTATATTGAGCTCGCGAGTTGAATTCACTTAAAAATCGTACAAATTTTTGCATTATTATCACAATAATTATTATTGATTCATTGTGTACGATTCCAGTGACAATATGTGTTAAAATGATTCATTTTTGAATCTTTATACGTAAATAGACATGTATTATTCATTGAGACTTCAGATTATGAATGGACAGTTTTTGCATGTATAATTTAGAATTTTTGAATATCAATCCCTTTAAAAATTTATATATTTAGTTTTAACGGCTTTAATGTAAAAATTTGATATTTTTAACGGCGACAGTACATAAATAGATAACCAAAAAAATGGGGATTTTTCAAAAGAGCGGAAAAACATTCTGTAAAATCGAAATCATTATCTAGTGATAAAACAAATGTCCCCTCCCGAGGCAAAGTATTGCTGAATTGAGGTAAAAAAAGTTTGATAAAAAAAGTTATCTGGGTTCAAAGAAGCGGGCGTAAAAAATTTAGCGCATTCTGGGGAAGTCGACCGAGAATTTATGGATTAACATTTCATGGGTTTTCAAAATCGGCTTTGGATAACAATTCAAAATCGAATTTTCAATTTCTTGCAAAAGTAAAACTGTCCCGAGATATGGGGATGCTTAATGAGAATAAAAAACGTTTGATTGAATTGAAGATTTAACACATTTTTTAAAAATTATTGTTTCAAAAAATGATATTTTGAAACATCCATTTATCACAATATGCATTTGATTTTCAAAGATTTTTACATGCAATAATAAACCCAGTTTCGATAACAATGTTTTTATCTAGTTCTGTACTGCAACCCTTAATTGATATTGCAAAAAGTTCGCTTTGGAATTTGTACAATTACGAATGTGTACAATTGTGCAGTTGTTTACGTTTTAAATCGCAAAAATGAACAATTGCATCATTACTTCCGCTTAAAATTTAAATTTATTGTATTTCGAATGCTTTCAAATTTAAGGTGCACAATATTTTGAACATTTCATTTTGAACTTGTTCACGTTTTTTACGCTTTCAATTAGAAATTGATCATTTTCAGCATTAAAGACTAAAAGTTTCCTTAATGTAAAGTGTAGACGTTTTGGAAGACGCACAAGTTAAAATTGTTCAATTGTGAACTAATCCGATTTCAAATCGTACAAGTTCCAAGATTTTATTCTAAAAAATGGTTGAACAGTGAATGCTTCAATTGAAAATTGGACAATCATAAAACATTCAATGTTTTTTTAAACCTGTCTACTTCTATCTAATCTACCCTTTTAAATAGAACTTATCAATCCTGAATGTTCCATTTTGGGAACAAAAATTTTTTAATGGTTGAAAGATATTAGGTATAAAATTGTAAATACTTGAAGGCTTCTTATTTAACACCAAAAAGCTTTTTCTGGATTTTAAATCTGGGATGTCTTACCACTGTTTTCCAATAAAAAACAAAGGCGATAGTTATGTGTACCGAAATTTCACTACAAATAGTAGAATTTTTTCGGTACGAATAGCGGGACCTGGAAAAGGAACTATATGTACTGAAATTTTGGTACAAATAGCCAGTTTTTTTTAGTATTCGCAGACACTGCAAAGTATTCCTCCGGGGCGTTATTAAAAAAATCCATTTTTAATCTTTTTTCAAATGATAATTTCCAGTTTTTCTTGTAAGCGAAGCATGATATGAAAAAATTGAAGAGAGCACAGTTGTTCCTTGGAGAAATCGCGACAAAAGTACCCAATCGGTATTTTTTATTCTCAGTTTTTCTTTAAATTTTCAGTTTTGTAAGAGGTAAAAATGAAAACAGATCAAACATCATTTAAATAACATGAGGTTAATTTTTTCTTCTTGAAAATCTTATTGTTAATTTCTGCCTATGTTTAAAACGAGATTTCCAGCGAAATTTATATAATTATTTCTGATTTAAAAAATCTTCAATCATCAACTAATGACTAATTGTATGATTAAGAGTTTTATATAATCAGAAATTATTGTAGATTTAGCTTAAAACCTTTTGTTATTCATGGGCAAATATACCCAATACGATTTTTTATGAAGAAAACACAAACCTAGAGTTATTTGTCATACTTTATCTGTTCTATAATTTTCTTTCGTTTAAAACTAAAAAAAGAAAACAATTTTTACGTCTTAAAATCCAAAAATTAAGTCAACAACTAAGTGAGATTAAAAAGTGGTAATGGAGTATTTTTATAGCAATTTTTCCACGAAATAATTTTTCTTTCTTTATATTTTTTTATATCTCGCTCTTCGTTTTCGAGAAAAACTGAAAATTTATATTTTTTGAAATTAAAAATGTTTTTTTTTTCTTCAAAAACAACCGGGTCAAACAAATTATTGGTGTTCGCATGTTTGGGTTGAATTCATTTCAACCCCTACCGTGAGGATTGTTTCTGGTGCGCTTTCAGTTCCGAATCGTTGAAATAAAAAAATTGCGCTTAGATTCGGTTACATTTATCAGGGCGACTGCTGGTCAGGGAAAACCTGGAAGTCGAGGAATTTCTTTGGTCAGGGAAAGTCGGATTTTAAAGAAAAAAAATGTAGAAGTCAGGGAATTTTTGTAAAAAGTACTTTTTTTGAAATCTTTTAGAGTATTTTGAAGGATTCCAAGAAATTTGTAATATATTTCAATAATTTGAAGGAATTTTGACGATTTTATGGTATTTTTGAAAATTTCAAGGAATTTTCAAGAGCTTTACACATTTTTGAAGGGATTTCAAAAGATTTTAAAGGATTTGAAATTGTTTACGGTATCTTGAAAGATTCCAAGTAATTTTCAATTGAATTCAGTAATTTAATGTAATTTTAAAGGTTTTGAAATATTTTAGGCTATTTTAACAGATGAAGAGTCACGTTGTCCCGAAATTCGCGATGAGTAGTTAAATATTTTTCAAAGGTTTTTCTAGTCCCGAAATTTTTGAACTAGTCCATCCCCTTTTCCAACATCCCCAATTTTTCGGGTCAACTTAGCGCAGCCTTTAAAAGATTCCAAGGCGGTTTCAAGAGCTTGAAAACATGTATTTGAAAGTATTTGAAATATTTTAGGGAATTTTAAAAGATTCCAAGTAATTTTTAACTGAATTGAATAATTTGAAATCTCAAAGGGTTTGAAATATTTTAAGGTATTTTGAAAGATTTTAAGGCATTTTTTAAGAGTTTTACGAAGTTTCAAGGGATTTCCAAGTATGTCTATGATTTTAAGGTATTGAAAAAATGTATATGCGGTTGTAAAGGATTTCCTAGAATTTTGGAAGATAAGGAACGATTTTGTAGGACCTATACAGTTTTAAGATATTTTGAAAGTTCTCAAGGTATTTGAATAAATCTAGGATTTTAGGAAATATCGTATTTTATATAATTTCACGGGATTCTATTATATTTTAATCGATATCAAATATGTTGTTACTATTCATTTGGAATTCTAAGTTCACTCAATTCTACCCAATTCAATGGATTACAATTTTTTTTTAAATTCATCTTGAAGTCTTTTTAAAATTCAACTTAAATTCTTGGGCATTTCATCAATTTCATTTTAATTCCCTTGAATTTTTCTAAACTCATTTCAAACTTACTTAATTGAAATGAATTTTGTCATATTTTTTCATCATTTCCAATTCTTTTGATTTTTTTTTAATTCGCCTTCAATTTTAATGAATGTCATTGAATTTGTCTCATTTTCCTTAAATTCTTCGAAATTCATTCCAATTTTTCTGATGTCAATTGAATTTTTTGGACATTTTTCCAATTAATGTACATTCTTTTGAGTCAGGGCCCCGACCGAAACGAAACAAAATACTTTCGTGATTTTCGCTCTGTTCCCATACTGCCAAAACGTAATTATATTCACTTGATTTAGGTTACGTTATCCAAAATACCGAAATTGAAACGAAATTTTTTAATTACGCGTAATTGTAAAAAATAGTTTATTCGACTTCTTGTGCATCTTATATTAATATTAAAAGGCAGACAGGTCAAATATGACGTTATAACTATTTCGTTTTTAATTTTGTTCCAATCTGTCAGAACGCAACGAAAAGGAAACGAAAGATTCGGTACTTCTTGGATAACGTAACGAAACGAAAGTTTCGGACTTGAATTGTTTTGAAGTCTTGTGAATTGAATTCTTTTAAATTTAAAAGGACAATAGTTACATTAATTATGCACGTTTGTCAATTTTAGTCACTTTTTGGATTTACATAGGCCACTTTTCCAAGTATACTAGACTGTGGCAGCCCTGAGAATAATAAATAAAAAATTTATAAATCAAAATTAAAAATGGTTTCATTCTATGTATTTAAGATTCTATATAAAAATTGATACAAGATGAGAATTTTATTTTTTAAATATTAATGTACGTAAAAATGAAAAATTAGTCAGGGAAAAATCAGGGAATTTTGAAGATTAAATTTCTCGGCCACCCTGATTTGATCGAAAATCGAAGTTCTTTACTCTTGGGCTTAAGATTATATTTGATCTGATTGTTGCAGACTAGAAGATACAAAATGGCGTCTCGCAAGAAAGTTCTGCTAAAAGTTATCATCCTGGGAGACTCAGGTGTTGGAAAAACGTCGTTGATGAATCAATACGTCAACAAAAAATTCAGCAACCAATACAAAGCTACTATTGGTGCGGATTTCCTAACTAAAGAAGTTATGGTTGACGATAGGATAGTTACTATGCAGGTAAATATTCACATAATTAACTGTTCCTACTTAATCTAAAATATTCAAATCTATTGCAAAATCATTAACATTTACGTTATATATTTTTTAGATTTGGGATACTGCGGGACAGGAAAGATTCCAATCGCTCGGAGTAGCATTTTACAGAGGTGCCGACTGTTGTGTTCTTGTTTTTGACGTCGCAGCACCAACTTCCTTCAAATCCTTAGATTCATGGAGGGACGAATTTTTAATACAAGCATCACCAAGAGATCCCGACAATTTCCCGTTTGTTGTTCTTGGAAATAAAGTCGAACTCGAAAACAGAGCCGTAAGTTTAGTAAATCTCAAGAATAATTTAAATACTCATTTCTTAACTATAATTAGTATTTTCTTTATTTTTTTAGGTATCCACTAAGAGAGCTCAACAGTGGTGTCAATCAAAAAACAATATCCCCTATTTCGAAACAAGTGCAAAGGAGGGAATTAACGTTGAACAAGCTTTTCAAACGATAGCAAAGAATGCTCTAGCCCAAGAGAGTGAGGTAAGTAAATACTTTTCAAAGTTTTGTTAAAGAATTCTTTTAGGGGCCGTTCAAAACTACGCCCTATCTGAGTGAAATTTTTTCTTCGATTTCATTTGAGAAACGCCTAAAATAAAACAGGAAAGATACAAACATAATACATGTTAACAGACTTTGCAGCCGGAAATGCTCTCAAAGAAGGGGAAACAGGGTGATTATTCACGAAAATAGGGGAATTAATTGTTGTCAATAAAATTAATGTTGAGGTACCATACTCAATTCAATATGAAATTCTCAAAATTTGAAGTCAAAATATATTGCATTTTCCACAAAATAGTTGAATTTTTAAACAAAACAAAAATAATTTTCTACCCAAATAGATGAGTTTTCAAGGAAAGAGTTGAATTTTCAATCTAAAAAGTCGAATATTTTAGATAAAAGTTGACTTCTAAACCCGAAAAGATGAGTTTTCAACCAAGAAATACGATTAAAAAAAAGTTTAATTTTAAACAAACAAACAAAAATAATTTCAGAATAAACAGTTGTATTTGCAACTAAATATTTAAAATTTCAAACTAAAAAGCCGAATTTTCTACCAAATGGTCGAATTTCCCAATAAAAAATAATTGACTTCAACCACAGACAGTTGCATTTTTAATCAAATGGTCAAATCTTCAAGCTAAAAAGACGAATTATTTAGAAGATAGTTGAATTTCCCACCAAGAACTTTTCCACCAAAAAAGGATGAATTTTCAATCCAAAAATATGAATTTTCAACAAAATAGTTCAATTTTGAGAACAAAAAGCGGTAATTGTCAACCAAACAGTTGAATTTACAACTAAATAGTTGATTGTTCAACCTTGAATTGAATTGAATTTTCAGTTAAAAAGAAACGAATTTTCAAGCAAAAAAGTAATAAAATGAATTTTTAACAAAGTGATTCAACTCTTAAACAAACAGTTAAATTTTCAATAAAAAAGTTTAAATTTATACAAAAAAAGAGGAGTTTACAACAAAGTACATGAATCTTCAATCAAGTCGTTGAATTTTCAACTAAAAATGATCAATTTTTAACCAATAATGGAATAGTTAAATTTTCAGTAATCAACATAAAAAAAATAGAACAAATGATCGAAAAGAAGGAAATAGTTCAATCTTCAACCAATAAAATGAGTGTTTCTCAAAGTAGTTCCACTTTCAACCAAGTAGTTGAATTTTCAATAAAAAAAGATTAATTGTCAACGATAAATATAATAGTTGATATTTCAACCGAGAAAATATTGCAATTTTAAATAAAAAACAGTCGATAGGTGTTCACCAAAAACATGTATTCTCAACAAAAAATCTAATAGTTGATATTTACCGAAAAAGATTTTAATTTAAAATAAAAAACAGGTTAATTGAACTAAAATAGACGAATTTTCAACAAAGTAGTTGAGTATTCTACTAAAACAGATTTAGTTTTAACCGTTTGCATTATTAACCAAAAAAGATCAAATTTCTACTAAAGGAGATAAATTTTCAAACCAAAAAGACAAATTTTCGACGAAACTGTTAGATTTTCAACCAGGATAGATTTTTCAGTCAAGAAATAGAAAAAAATTCAAGCAAAAAGTTATTTTTCAATCAAGAAGTTCAAACAGTTAAATTTTCTACGAAAATGATAGAATTTTCAACCCAAAAAGACGAATTTACAACAAAATGCATAAATTTTCTACCAAATTGTTGAATTTTAAAATAAGAACTATCAAGTTCCAACCAAAAATTGAATAGGTAAATTTGCAGTTGAAAAAATTGATTTTCAAACAAGAAGAAAACGAACTTTCAATCAAATAAGTTCAATTTTCAAACAAAGAGATACATCTTAAACTAATAAAATGAATTTTTAACAAAGTAGTTCAATTTTCAACCCATTTGTTGAATTCTCAATCAAGAAGAATAATTTTCTGCAAAAAAAAAAGTTGAATTCACAACAAAATGCATGCAATGTGAACTAAATTGTTGACAAACTAAACCGTTTTCTCAACCAAAAATAGAATTTAGGTAAATTTTTAATTACAAAAACGAATTTTCAACTAAAAGAAACGAATTTTCAACAAAATAGTTCAATCTTCAACCAAATAGGAGACTTTTTAACCAAAAGGGATGATTTTTTAAAAAATTTGTTGAATTTTTAAGTAAAAAGAATTAACTTTAGACGAAAAACCGTTGAATTTTCTTATTGGGTTCTATTAATTCAGTTTGATTTCTAATCTAAGAGAATCTAATTCCAATAATTAATTTGCAGGTGGAATTCCCAGAATTTCCAGACCAGATCAAACTCACCGGCGACCAAAGGAACAACGGAAAGGGGGATTCATGTGCTTGCTAGGTACCGAATAAACGTAAAAAAGTTTTGGACGTGTATGTTAAGAAAGCGCAGGTTGGATAATACATTAAGAATCTCTGCGTCAAAATTTTGCAACAGGCACTGCAATCACTGAAGCTGGCTAAATTCCAGCGACTGTACCTCAGTTTATACTTTCCTATCTTTCATCTGACCACTTGCGTTGCGATTGAAACAGATACTCAGATCGTTTCGATCCTTGTTGCCAATTTATACACTCTGTGTCTGACGACTATCGAATGGAGCAATAATAAAGACAGGTTACTGTAAATAGACCACAGAGAATTAGAAAATCTCAGAGTGAAGGAAGTAATCGCGATGTCCAATTTCTGAAAAATTAGAATCTTCTCTGTTAACGACGCGGATCTTCTCTATGAAGAGAAATCATTCAATTCCAGACACAGGTCGTGTTTTGTAATTGTTTATTAGTTCGAACGAACCACAACCTTTTTTGTACGACGTGGTTTACTTAGCAATGATTTCTTATACTTTACTAATTTTAAGTAGTAAAGATCACTTTAATGAGTGAGATCCACATAGGCTTAATCGATTTATTATGCGTTCGTAATTATCTTTATCAGTACTATTGGGTGAATTATAATAATCTATTGAGATTTTTATTGCATCGTTAGAAAGAATATTACTAAGGGATAAGGTACACTTATATGTGCATGCAATTAAGAAGTTTCATCGGAATAAAAATAAACAGATTTTACAGAGCTAAGCTCATAACCATGTAAAATAATTGATTGCAAGAAATCATTTTTAACAGTGACAACTTCACCGGAAAATTTATCACGATTTGGTTGTTGTAGTTGAGTGACTGTTACAGTTACAGTTACAGAAAGAAATCTATCGTATTATAACTCCAAATATTGATGTGTATTTTTCTTAATTTATTATTTTGATTTAGAACATTTAAACACCCTCGTAGTTATGTAACAGGAAACACACAGGTAGCCAATCAGCGATTAGTTCTTAAATAAATTCAATCTAACATTCGATTGTGAGATTTTACATGACAAAAAAAATTAATTATATAACAAATAGTTACGAAAGAAAATCGGAAGTGTAGGTTTTGCTGCTTAAGTATGTACCGAATCGCAGGGTTGCTCCTATTTCTGATTCAATCACTAATTCCTCATCTTGGGCCAGGCCTGGGATTCCCGCTGAAAATTAAAAGTACATATCATTCAATAAAAGAATTGCATTAGGAATTTAATTCAATTTTTGTTTTCAAGTTTCCGGGACCAAAGCGTTGCATACGTTTAATTAGGTTTTTCGTAGAATTTACGCTTCTTGGTAACTATATATGAAAATAATTACTGTAAGAATTGGAAAAATTACTTTTTGGGAATTTTATTTATCTTGACAATATGTTTCAAAACAAATATAAACCTACCAACGTCGATTACAATGGAGGGATTGGAAAAATGTTAATGGAAAGCCTTTACAGATTGAAAATTTTAATATTTAAAATATTTAAACTTGAACAATTTAAAATTAAAAAACTTTAGAAATTCAAATTTTGAATTTGAAACATTTAAAATCTCCAAATATGTTCAAAACACACAAATTTGTAATGCAACAATTTCAAAATTATTTAATTGAATCGTTCGAAATGGAACTACTACTGTGAATCGATGAATCAAATTGTGACAAATATTTGGTTTCTAAATAACAAAATTTCAAAATTGACTACTAAAAAGCAGATAATTTTTTCTTTGTAGCGATTTTTAAATATGAATAAATAATATAATTTCAAATTAAATGTATTCCTAATTTATTATTATTAAGAAGAAATATTAAAATTTTAACAAAGTGAAATTGGAAACGTTAACTCAAAGAGTTGAAAATTTTAAGTACTGACAGTTTTACAACCCTAAATTTGAATTATGTTCAGATAAGAATTGTAAGAATTTTTACCATTTTAAATAATTTTGAATTGGAAACGCTCAAACATAATTTTAGTTTTAAGGCGTTAGGTTCCGATCTATTTAAAATCTAAAGTAATCATAAGCGTAACTAAAGGATTTCTCAAAATTGAATTATTTTCAAATAAGAATAATTGTGATAATTTTAAATTATATTTATTTAAAATCAGACAGTTTCAAATAAAATTGCGAAAAAATTGATGAATTTTGAATAAAAGTATTAAAACTTAAACGGTTAGAAAATTAAATAATAAGACAAATGTCAAATAGGAATCGTTTAAAATGGAACAGTTACAAGTTGAAAGCATTTAAAATTTAACTAATTGAATTTTTTCTTATGTGTAGTTATTCCTAATTGAAGAAATTTAAATATTGAAGATCACATAACGGAAAATTTTCATCTTTGAAGTATTAGAATTTAGACCGATATTGTATATCACGAATAACATTTATCGGCTTCAAAAAAAGTTTCTACTTTTATGATATTTTTATATTAAAAAGAGGATTGTGATACTAATGTAATATCCCTTTTTTTATTAACAAAACCATTATAAATAAATTTGTCAACTTTTTTAAATTAAAAAGATCTATATTATATTCTTTTGAAAGTATCTTATTACAAATATTCGAATAAGAACTTCGATTACTGCAGGTGAAGTTTTATTCAATCATAATTTCATTGACATTGACATTTTCACGAAATTTATAACAGTTTAGAGGTGATTATCAAAAGTTGACCATTTTAGACAATGTGATTTTTGAAAACAAACAAATTTTCAAACCGCCTTAGATATTTTTTAAAGTTTTAGTTTTATATTTTGAAATATAAAACTGAAACTGAAATGATTATGGAGCGTTCCCTAACATTTTATAAAATGTATTATGCAACAATAGTGATCATTATTAACTGTTCTTTAGAATCAACGTCGATAAATCGATTTTTAACGATATTAAAATCTTCGTAAGTATAAGATTAACCATTTTAACGGAAAATAGCAATGCAGCTCTAAAATATTGAACTCCACTCTTGATTTTTATCTTTTTCAACTAAATATAAGTGATATATATGAATTACAAATATGAATCAAATTGCGTTAATATTTTTTAGCCATTTTTTATCTTAAATTTGTAGTTTAGGACAGGTGCGTGACAACACGTTTAGTGCACTGTTTTATTTTATATTTTCTAAACGAAGTTTTCTAAAATTTGGAACTTTTACAAAATTGGACTTTGATATGAGTACTTTACTTAGATAATTTTAGAAACACGTTAGTATTCAAAGAAAAAGTGGAAAATGACTGTGGGACTAATCTTTTTGGCAATCAGCCTTCGATATTCGAATGCTCCTCGGTTTTCATAAAATATGAAAGTAATGACTAGATAATTTTTAAATAAATTAATATTACAGATAACTAATTAATTCTTCCTGTAAATAACGAATTACATTTGTATATACTCACAAAATTGTAATTTAACTGGTTTCGTGAAGAGAGAAACTCGAGGCGCCTTCAGGACGTTCACGTTCAGACATTCCAATTCGACAAGCATCTGCAGATGGATAAATTAAATTAATTCAAACCCGACAAATTCGATAGAATTATACATTTTCATTTACAGGGTGTCTACTCAAATCCTTGAAAATTCCAGGCTTTTGCCAGGCATCTCAAGTTTCTTTCCAGTTATAATTTTTCATATTACGGAGCCATTAAAATATTTTGCATTTTCAGAAACAATGGACTCGGAATATGTATATAGTTTTGCGAGTTTATTATAAATAATATTTTCTTCAGTTTCTAGGGATTTAGATAATGTGCTTAATTTAAAAAGCTTTGACAAATTATATTTCAAGACATTCTTAAATATATTAACACCATCGATTAATTAAATAATACCAAAAAGATCATTAATCTAAATCATCATTAATATAAATCTCTCAAGTCAATGAATGTGAATTTCAACAAATTTTTATTTTATCTTCTACTTAAAATTCAGCGCATATTTAGGTAAAATTATTGTGGGTACTATGTTAAATTCAATTTAAACTGCTTCAAATTTCTCACTTTTCAAGTAAAAATATTGCATTTTCAACACGATAAATGCATTTCTAACCAAATACTTGAAATCTTAACCAAAAAGATTAATTTTTTACCAAAAAAGACGATTTTTCAACCAAATGCATGAATTCTCAACCAAGTCGTTGAATTTGGAACTAAAACTGAAGTTCCCAATAAAATACAACTAATTTTCAACCAAATTGATGATTTTTGAACTAAAATTATGAATCTTCAACGGGAATAGATGCATTTTAAACCAAAAAGATGAATTTTTGGACAAAAGAGTTTAACTTTCAATCAAGTAGTTTTATTTTCATCCCAAGAGATTAATTTTAAACTGAAATGATGAATATTTAACTGGAATACTTGAATTTAAAAAAAAAATAATATTAATTTTCTCCCAAAAAATACGATTTTTCAACCAATTACATGAATTGACAGCCAAATAGTTGAATTTTCATCTAAAAAAGATCTATTTTCAACCAAATCGTTGAATTTTGAACTAAAAAAGATGAATTTCCAACAAAAAATGGAATGGGTAAATTTTCAGTTAAAGAAAAAGAAAATTTTTTCTATCAAACTGATGTATTTTTAACTAAAAATGATGAATCTTCAACTTAATAGTTGAAAATAAATATAAATAAATAGTTGAATAGTACAAAATCAAGGAGCTCCAAAGATGAATTTTCAACCAATTAGTTTTATTTTCAATTTAAAAAAATGACTACAAAATGATAAATATTTAACTGGAATACTTGAATTTTTAAACAAGAGGATTAATTATTGAACAAAAAAGACGATTTTCGACAAAATACATAAACTTTCAACGAAAAAAGTCCAATTTTTAACCAAATGGTTGAATTTTCAACTAAAAAAGATTAATTTTCAACCAAGAAGATTAATTTCTACCAAAAAAGCCGAATTTTCAACAAAATACATGAATTTTTATCTAAAAAAGATAAATTAGCAACCAAAAATTAAGTAGTTAGAATTTCAGTTAAAAAAATTAATGTTAAAAAAAATAGTTACATTTTCAAATGAAACGATAAAGTTTCAAATAAAGTGATGAATCTTCAACGGGAATAGTTGAAGTTTAAACAAAAAATATGAATTTTCAACTAAAATTCTTTAACTAGAGTAATTGAATTCTTAACCAAAAAGATGCATTTTCAACCGAAAGATTAATTTCTACCAAAAGACAAATTTTCAACTAAAAGATATAATTTTTCAAGCAAAAACTGAACAGTTAAATCTTTATTTAAAAAAATTAATGTTCAACCAATGAGATGAATTTTTAAGTAAAATGGAATATTCAAGTGGCATAGTTGAATTTGCAGGTAAAAAAATTAATTTCAAACAAAACATTTCCAAAAAATAGTTAAATACCGTAATATAAAGCTGCGTTTACAAATGAAGAATCATTGCAATCCAATTTTGTATTGCAATTAAAAAAAATGAAGCACGCTCTCGAAAAAATTCCCTGACTTTAAACAAAATTCCCTGAA
This sequence comes from Andricus grossulariae, assembly GCA_011634705.1. Lineage (NCBI taxonomy): Eukaryota > Metazoa > Arthropoda > Insecta > Hymenoptera > Cynipidae > Andricus > Andricus grossulariae. The sequence goes on along the minus strand of JAABKJ010000147.1, from coordinate 37,996 downwards.
ATTTCCAGGTTTTTGCAGGTATATAAAAATTCCCTGACAATTCCCGGTTTTCCAGGTAGGGTAGACAGTTAGACACCCTGTTTTTTATATACAAACCTCAACTAATTCTCTAGTGTGGAAAGGATGCAGCGCTGGAACAAATCTATTTTGAACTTTACTCAATGTTGCTCCAGGATGTTTTACACAATAAGATAAAACAGCTCCCATCATTCGATCAAGGACTCGTCGATTTAAAGATCCATCTACCCGAATCCAGGGTTTTATTACTACTTTAATCTCTTCCGCTGAACTGAAATTAAAAATCGAATTTAAACACTTTGCGAGCCTTAAATCGCAGAGATCACAGTCTTTCCTCGGCGTTACCCCCTTTTTGAAATTTCCCCTTTTCTCTTTAAATATCCGATATTTGAAAGTACAATATTTAACTTATGCGAGAAACTCTGAAATCAGAAACTGTACGTAAGAACTATAAAAACCATTGTTCGTTTTACGTCTAACAAATTATTCTATTCGAAACTAGAATTAATTGCTGCGAGTAGTGAATGTTTATTTTTTTGTTAACTTACAGAATTCTCTATTATAATTAATTTCACTTTTAAAAATTAAAATTAAAAATGTTATTAATTTTTATAATTAAAATGAAATTTTTGGTTTGTCTATGATAATAATCAAATGCATCTTTATAATATTGAAGAACTTAAATCAATTAGTTACAAATAAATAAAGTACAAAATAAAAAACAATATGTCATATCACAAGCACTAGGAAAACGTGAATTATTTTAGAATAATTTTACAAATTTTTAGAAAAATGATCTATCCAATCATTTAAAGTATCACAAATTTTACATCACATGATTGAATACAATTTGAAATAGGTTTGATATAAAAATTCTGTTTAGTGTTAAATTCAATTGTTAATTCTTAAAATTATGAAATCATTCAGTTTAGAATGCGTAATTGTCAAATTTTTTACTTCAAACATTTTCCATTTTAGTTGTTTATTTTTAAGCGTATATTTTCGATTTAAAAAAATATTAAATGCAGTTTTAAAACTTGAACAATTAAAAATTAAAATCGTTTTAATATGCTTAACTGTAAATATAAATTAATTAATGATTTTTAAAATTGAACTGTAATTCGAGTATTAAAAATGGAACATAAATTGATTTCAAAAAGCACTTCTATTCAATTTCAAATCCAAATCTAAAATCCAGTTTCAAATATTCCATTGTTAACCCATTCAATATAAAACTTTTTAATTAAATAAAATTACAATTTGTTCATATTTAGCAATATGTGTTCATTTAAAATCAGCAATTATAAATTAAATATTAAAAACTAAAAAATTTGAAACTGAATTGTTTGAAAAAGAAAGCCTTGAATTGTTTTAAGATTTCAGAGTGCTAAATTCAAACTTCAAAGGTTACAATTTTAATTGTTCAATTTTTAAAATTTCTAAGTGAAAGTGTGGAATTTTGAACAATTGAGCAATTATTAGTTTTAAACGACTTAAATCTAAAATAATTCAACTTCTAATTTAAAAAGTGTTCAGATAAAAAAAATATCGTTCAATTTTTAATATTTCTATATTAAAATTGTTTAAAACGTTTACAAAATTAAAAAATGTATTCATTCATTCTTCAATGTAGAGCATTGAAAATGATAGCGAGGATTTATGACTTCATCAGAAATGTTTTAACTGTTCAATTTATAAAAGTTTACAAAGTAAAATTTTGCAGTTGAACAGCACTTAATTAAAAAATTTTCAATTGAAATGTGCTAAAAGCTCTCATTTTATACATGTGTAAATTATTGAGCTTTCAATTACAATTTTTTCAAATTAAGCATTGTTTTAAGCTTCAATTTTAAAGATTTAAAATTTAAAATGGTTCTATTTTGTTCAAATCTTTTGAATTTTCAAATTTCAATGATCGTGACTAATTTTGGCAAACCGGGAACTAATTTTAATTGAGTTTAAGAGCATTAAGAGTGTATAGTATATAATAGATGAATTCAAAATATTATAAAGATTCCAAATGATTGAAAAAAAATCCGAAACATATCTAAATATTTCAATGATTTCACGAAGATTTGATTTAGTTTATTAACGGTTCAAAAAGATTGAGACTTCAAAAGATTAAAAAGTTTTCAATTAAAACTGTTAAAATATTTCAAGGATTTCATAAAGATTCCAAACGATTTCATAAACATTTCAAAGATATCGAAATATTTCAAAGATTTCGAAGGATTCACCAATATTTCAACGATATTAAAATATTTCAACAGTTTTTTTAATGATATCACAAAGATTCCAAAAGAATTCAAAATATTTAAAATATTCCAAACGATTTAAAATCATTCCAAAGGTATCAAAATGTTTCAATAATTTCCCAAAGATTGGATTTAGTTTATTAACGGTTCAAAAACATTAATTTTCCAAAAAATTTGAATGATTTCACAAAGATTTCAATGGTTTCATAAAAATTTCACGAAGACTTGTACACCAGATTTGAAGAGTGATCAACCCCTCGATCAAAATTGAATAAACTTACTCTAAATCCAGCATTTGCGCGGCTCTGAAAACATCATATTGTTTAAGTAAAACAGTTTTCTTTCTCGAACTTCGTCTTGGCTGACTTTCCGAGGGATCACCGCCTTCCGAAGTGCTCAATCGGCTAGGTTCGTCTAAACCTTCAGTGTTGGTTTTCTCCATTGTGACCTCGTTTTGATCCGATTCCAAAATTTCGACAGGCTTTGGAGATTTTGGATTTGACTTTCTCGGAGATTTTTGCTTTGGAGTTTTCGGGCCGTCATCTAAAACGTAGGCAGATCCTTTTGGTACCAAGGGTTGAGCTTCTTGCTCGAGGCGAAGAATTTTGTAGGAATGAATCAACCAGGGATCAATGTACTGGTTGTGAATGAAACGGACAACTGTTACACCAGATCGTATGATTTGACGGAATTCTGATAACATCGAGAGAACTTCGCAAAGTGTTTCACCTAACTTATGGAATGTTTCCTGAAATATTAAAATGCAAAAAGGATAGATTAGAATTACTTTAGCTTGGATGCAGGAAATATTTTGAGAAATATGCTCCTAAAAATATATTTTCAAATATTTCTACTCACCGCTATTTCTTGCAAAGTCGCTCCCAACTCCTTCCGTTCTTTTATAAACCTACAGATTCTGTTAATCAGCTTCCACTCTATGTCTGAGTTTAGAGACACCAGTTGCTGGAACTCTTCATAGGAAATATGGTTTTTCGGAAAGACAGCGTAAGTTTTGATTTTGCTAATCATATTATTTACAGCTTTTGTATTCAAAGGTATTATCTCAGCAGGAACTTCGTATTCTTGATGAACTGCAAGCTCCCTAGGACCTTCAATCTCTGCTAGCTTCAGCGAGTAGAAGATATTGAAAGAATTCACGACGAAGAAATCATGAGCATGATGACTATCGGCAACAGTGATATCATTAAATTCTTCCCTCATCCTCAGCATTCCCAATCTCGTATATTTTGGATCATTCGGATCATTTTCATCAATCGCAGCTCTCGTTCGACATGAAACATTTTGTTCGTCAGCCTCATAATCAACTTGGAGAGGATCTTCTTCTAAAATCGCTCTAATCATCTCGTTTTCTCTTTCATTCTCATTTCCTATCTCAATCTCATTTTCTCTCTCAACCTCATCGTATCTCCGGCTTTCGTTCGAACTCCCAGCAGCAGATTGTAAATCAGCTTCGAAATGCTGTTGTTGCAATGCCAAAGCTCGCTGAAGAGATCGACTTGGTTCTCTAATAGTTCTTAAAAGATGCTGCATTTTCTTCAAATTGTAAGCATAGTATTGTTTCGCTGTTCTATATCCTTTAGGTTTTTCCCCGATTGTCTTGTTCACTTGTTCAGTCTCACTTTCAGCTTCGACCCTTGGTCGTTTAGAAACAGAAACTGAAACGTGATCTTCAGTTTCTAGACTTGGTCTTTTATCAACTGGATCGGGATCTTCATCTTCGCTGTCCAAACATCTTTTAAGATTGCCGACATCCACTCTCTCGATTTCTAAACATCTTGGTCCCTCATTCTGATTCCAGTTTATCTGCGGTTCTTCCAAAAATACTGAGTTTACATTGTCGATTGTGTAATTCACAGGAGCATCTTGCTTCTTACTTTTTTCTTCCCTTTGTTTTCCTTCTTGATTTGCATCCTTCCCTCCTTTATCCTCTTGACTGACTTCTTCTCCGATTTCCACATCCATAGATTCCAGATCTAGTCGCCTCTGAGTTTGGACATCAAAATCAGTATCACCTCTAGGTCTAGCGGACTCGTTAGCATAGGCGTAGTTCATCAGCAAAGACTGGTACCTCTTCGCAATTTTGAGATACTGCTCGTCCTTCTCTTGCAGCCTAGGATCCAGCATGATAATCTGATCAGGCATCTCGATATCAAAGTCCAGTTGATTCTTTGCGAATAAATCGTGAATACCGGCAACGATTCCTCCAGTGATAGGTAAAACTTCCGTACCCTTCACTCCTCGGGGCACAGCGTAATTACAATTCGGAGATTGGTTCTCAGAATGCCACTGGATCAGCCTCCGTAGAAGATTATAAGACTCGGAGAAGACACTGTAGGGCCACTTGGTCTGGAATTTATAATAGTAACTGAGGCTCAATTGGTACTGCGAACTACTCATCGGCATGCAGTTTCCATACTTGTGGAAGGTGGTAGTGGAAGTTTTCCTGACTGATACCATCTGATCAGCTCTGATTTTGAACATCGCAGCTCTCAGAAGAGCCTCAGGGTACTGTTGGTAAACTTTGAAAAGTTGATAAGCCCAGGTTCTTCTGTCTTTGCCAGAACACATCGAACTGTGAATTACAGAGTTGATCATCGCAGAGTGGATGTCGCTTACATTCTGAACATCAGCAGTGAATCCTCTATGCCTGAGTGTCTTTGAAGGATGTTTCAGTTCATACAAGAGGTTAAATTCCTGCACTGTGTGAGGTATGATGATCGGATCTCTGGGTTCCATGTTAGAAATACTGTAGTACTTCTTCGCGATGTAAGCTACCAATTCTTTGAAGACCTTCGCCACTTTCTCTTCATATTCAATAGGATTATGGCACTCGCCCTTAATGCGATCGACCAAACCACCAAAGCGCTTGTTTACAAAGTAATTTTGTTTTATCTCCTCAATTCCCAGCATCACACTACTGATAGTTTGTGGTTGCTTCAACATGTAAAGAAGTCTCCTTTGGCAAGCACGAGACGTTTTATTCTGAGAAGATGTTGAGTATGATCTCAAAGCATCCCTAACGGCCATAAAGGTCACGAATTGCTTTCTCGGATTGGGGAAAAGATACATCATCGCGACCTTGCACATCAGAAGAATATTATCTTCATGGGGCTCCCAGTCAACTCGAAGTTTGTCCATTCGCTGCAAGGCTCGATAATCCACTTCGTCGTATTTGACACGACTTCTGCCTGTTTGTTTTCGAGGCAAAACTCTTCGAACATAAGCCTTCTTCCTCGGTTGAGTTCTTGGAACAGTTTTAACTGGTGCAGCTTTTACTGGCGTTTTCGGCTTGACGGGTGTTTTTGGCTTTGCCTTTGCTTTTGGAGGCTTTTTAGTCTTTGCTTCCTTCGGACTTTCTTTCTGACTCGCTTGTTGCTGTGCACTCTTCTCGATAACTTCCTCCAATGTCGCATTTCCGAAACCCTCGATTCTATTTCGATTCGAAGCGGTTTTATAATGATGGTAAGTGTAGTTCGAACTTCCCCAGGTCCAGTTTCTTTTCAGATGAGCAAAAAAAGCGGAATCTATTCCTGCTGCACCTTGACGGTCACCAGGAACTTCACCATTGTCCTTGGATAGAACTTCCTCTGGAGGTCTGGGCCTGGCTGCCTGTATCATCGAACTCTTCCTCGGAAGATCTTCCAGAAGAATATCTTTACCTTGAACAGCTAGTCTTCCTCCTAGACAAGTATCAATACAAATTTCCCACATGTCGTACCAGTATTTCTCTACATCAGGCAGAGTTTGGAACTCGTATTTCATCACGGGATAGGTTTTGTCTTCGATTTTGTGATATCCAATGGAGGAAGAGGTTGTATCCAGGAGTTGGCTTCTTCGGTTGAGGAATAGGAAGACCTGGTCCTTTTCTTTGAGTTTCTGTGGACCAAACTGAACGAGACCTAGATAGCAAAGTCGAGTTATGGTTTCGTGAATGGAAAATATGTACTTGCGAGATTTAAGAAGCATATGTCGAATATTTGCGGAGACGTCTTTTACTAAGAAGTGTCTTTTGATTGGGTGATCCAAGTAGACTTCGATTTCGGGCACGACATATGGAATATTGTAGATTTTTGTGAAGATGGAAAGTGGAAGACGAAGGAGAACATCAGTCATCAGAGCCCAACCGTCTGGCCATCCTGGATGTTTCGGAAGAGGTGGAATGAACATTTTCCAGTCGACATCGTAAGTGTACATTTCGGACATTTCAGCTGCGAGTTCATCGTCGATAGAAGTACCCTCGCTTCTTAGTTTTTCTATTTGTTCTCGCTTAGAAATGTTGAGATGTCCTGGATGTTCATAGATCAAATAGAAAAGCAGAATGTGAAGGGACTTCATTCTCAGGAATTTCGGATTGTATCCATACTTCTTTCCTATTCTCTGTAATCAAAATGAGAAGAATTATAAATAAAATTATATAGTAAAGGGATATTTTAAAAATTTCGAAATAAATACGAACAGGATCAAGAACAACATCGACATCTAAGCTGCTGGTTTCCCCAGAGTTGACGATACTATATGTTCCTCGCTTTCGCTTCATGTCGTGTTGAGCGCCCTTCTTTGAAACTCTGAGGTTTGGCGCCCTAAGCAAGCAGAATTTGATCTTTGCTTGCTCAACAGCAGATTCGATTAAAGAATGGTTTTTCTCGATAGTCGGATCGCAGATGTAGGTTACTACCTTCTGCCTCTCGCCATCACTCAGAGTCAGTTTTATGTACTTGACGAGATTATCCTTCGCTAATCTTTGCAACAATCTTGCCAGGGACTTTTTATCAATCCGGACGTCATAACCTTCCTTATCTTCTTCTGCTTTTATAAGCTGTAACAAAATTATTTCAATAATTATTTCACTGTTGAACATTAGTGGTCTGCGAGAGTTTGATCATTCCCAGGATGGCCGCCAAAATTCATTTTCAAAATTCCCTGACTTTTCCCTGATTTATCCATAACCAATTTTTCATTTTCCCTGATCATCAATATTCAAATACCATCATTTTAATCTTGTAACATTTTTAACACACAAAGATGATTTTTCAATCCAAAAGGACGAGTTTTCAATAAAAAAAAGTTGAATTTTTGACAAAAAAATGACTTTTTAACAAAATAGTTCAATCTTTAACCAAATACTTGAAGTTTCTACCTACAAAAATTAATTTTGAACTAAATAGTTATTTTCCAACAAAATAGTAAAATTTCCAAACAAAGAGTTGAATTTTCAACAAAATAATCAAATTTTCAACAAAAGAGTTGAGTTTTCAACCAAATATGTAGTGGAGTTTTCAACCTACATAGGCGAGATATTCCAATAAAAAAATGAAATTTCTACCAAAAGAGACGAATTTGAAAACCAAAAAGTCGAATTCTCAACAAAGTACATGAATTTTCAAACAAATGGTTGAATATTCAATTAAAAAAGATAAATGGTTAAAAATTTATATTTTTTAGTTGAAAATTCGTCCTTTTTGGTAGAAAATTAATCTGCTTGGTTTGACATTTTCCCTTTTTTGATTAAAAATGCAACTGTTTGGTTAAAAAATATTTTTTTGTTTGTTTAAAATTATTATTTTCATGTTGAAAATTCCACTGTTGTACATAACATTCTCTTTTGGCTTAAAAGTTCAACAATCTGCATGCATTTTTTTTCTTTATTGACTGACAAACCTTTAATTGTTAAAAATTCGTCTGCTTGATTGAAAAATTTATAATTTTAGTCAAAAATACAACTGTTTGGTTGAAAATTAACGTTTTTGTTGAAAATAATATTTTCGGGATGAAAATTCAACTGCTGAACAGAAAAATTGTCTTTTGGCCTGAAATTTCAACAATTTTGATGAACTTTTGTTTCTTTCTTGAAGGAAAAATATTTATTTGTTGAAAATTTGTCTGATTCTTTGGAAAATTCATTTTAGTTGAAAATTCATCTCTCTGATTGAAAATTGGACTATTTAGTTGAAAAAATTTGTTGTTAAAAATTAATTTGTTAGTGAAAATTTAACTTTTCCATTTTTGGTTGAAAAATGGTCTTTTTTAGTTACATTTTTTTTTTTTTTGTAAAAAATATGATTTCCTACAAAAAAGTTCAATTTCAACCAAAAAGTTGCATTCTTAACCGAAAAAGAGGAAATTTCAAACCACGAAGATTTTTTTGCTCGAAAAGATGAATTTTGAAAAAAAAAATGGAAGAACTAAATTTTCAGTAACAAAAATTCAAAAAAAAAAAAGAATTTTAAATAAAATAGTCCAATTTTCAGGCTGAGATGAGTTTTCAACTAAAATTATGAATTTTTCAACCAAACAAACATAATTTTTAACAAAGTAGTTCAACATTTACCGAGGTAGTTGAATTTTCAACAAAATAGTTAAACTTTCAACCAAAGAGATAAATTTTCAATAAAAATGATGAATCTTCAACAAAAAATTGATTTTTTAACAAAGTGGTGCAACCTTCAACCAAGTAGTTTAATTTTCAACGAAAAAAGATGAATTTTCAACAATATAGTTGAATCCTGAACCAAAGTAGATTAATTTTCAACCAAATAGTTGCAACTACAAAGAAAAGAAATAAAAATAGAAGGAAATAAAGTACTGACCTGGGGGGGGGGGAAGGGGTGGAAAACTTCATTTTAAAAATTCCCTAATTTCCCCCTGAACAAGTTTTTATTTTCCCTCTCCATATTCAAAAACTAGAATCTCGATCTTCTAATATTTTTGACAAAGAATCTTTTATAAACGGAATAAAATAATTCTCAATTTTTTTCAAAATCCCCGACTTTTCCATCTTTTCATTGACCTACGGCAACCCTGATTCTTGAAATCTGGCGTACAAGCCTTCGTGAAATCTTTAAAATTTTGGTAAAATAATTGTAGTCTTTTCAGATCTTTCAAAAAAATTTTAAATCTGCGAAATTTTAAACGTTCTGAAATTTTTGGAAATTATTGAATCTTGTTAAATCTTTGTGAGATCATAGAGATCTTTGACATTTTTTGAAATGTATGTAAAATCGTTTGAAAGCTTTTTGAAATCTATTTAATCTTTTGCAATCTTTATAATCTTTGAAATCTGGTGTACATTAAAAAGTCGCGTGGTGAACCTCACGGTGGTACGCAAAATCTATCTAAGTTAAGCCAGCTCGATTTAAATGCGAAATTTACCTTCAACAGCTTGGAAGCATCATCAATAACTTTGCTATGCTTTACCGCCTCGATAACCAAATTTGCTCTCTTTAACAATCTATACGTGACATTTTTCTTTTCACTATTTTTCAAATTCTCCAAAAACCCAGTGACAGTCTTCGCCTTCGACACACTTTGTGGCTTCGAAGAAACGATTTTGACCTTTACATCCTTGATCGTAGTCTTCTCAATCGGAATATTCTGAATCGTTGGATTCAGCTCGATTCCAGCTTGATCTTGACTCGGATGCCAAAAAGCTGTTGCATGTAACTGAGAAAGATTCAAAGCTGTATATTTAAAACGAGCTCGAGATTTTAAGGCTTTATATTTTTTAAGAATCCTATTCACACTTGGAAAGAGTCTTTCATCTTTCCGAACTTCTTCTTCATTCTGCAATTCTTCGGTAACCATAACTTCTTCATGCATAGGATACACGACTTCAATCGGAACTTCGATTGGTACATTTGGTGGCAAAATTTCGTTCTGTTCTTCCTGGGAGGTTCGATTAAACTCCTTCATTTTATCCATTTCATGTTCTAGTTGCTTGCTCATTTCACTTGAATGCTCAAATTTCTTGGATATATATTTCGTGACTCTCTGTTTTCCTACATCGTTCATGTATGTAGCGACTATTTTCGTTTTTGCGAGATTCCGCAGAATCGTTCTGGTGTGAAGTTTTGTCATTCCTAGTTTGGCTCCGAGTTCTGTTTGACTTAAACCACCTTGTCGAGATTCTTCGACCAAGCAATTCGCTTGTTTCAGAAAGGGAAAGTTTAATTTTTGCTTCGATGTGTCCAAGTCTGCAAAAATCAGAAAAATTAGCAAATAGAGCGAATACTAACAAATAAATTATACAGGGCTTGAACTCACTTTAGAGATAAAAAACTGTGTCAATAATAGCATAAATTTTTAAAAAAGCAAAATAGTGGCACATAAGTTTTTTAAATAAGAAACATAAATATGTATAAATAAATTGTATTCTTTCTAGAATAAAATCCTATGAATTTTTAAAATCTTAATCTTATAAAATGTACAAAAGCAGTTATATGAAAAACAATAAATATTTCTAGACGATAGCTGGGAGTTTTACTTTATAAGGCATACAAAAATAGAACAAAACAGTATTGTAAAGTAATTCCATAAAATTATATTGATGATTTTGCATTCTATGGAGGTATTTTGAATTTCTAAAAGATTTTATTAGGTATATTCTAAACTTAACTTATAGAAGTGCTATTTCGATATTTTGTTATCATTTGACGAAATTTGGTATAAAATGTTTCTGAATTCAATTTCTTATACCTCGGATTTTACAGAATTTTGATTTCCGAATTCCAGGTATTTTTCTGTTTCTTTTTTCAGGTTAATTTGAAGAAAAAAAATCAAAACCTCACACCGGCAGTTTCATTTCAGAAAAATTAGAGAAGTTGAGAGTAAGAGAAAAATATTATTAAAGAAGAATAATCGCATCAAATCAAACTAATTAAATTCTGATTTGTACTATTTTCAAAATTGAAAACTTTTAATTTGGAAATTTTTTTATTAATAAAAGATTAATGCTTGTATTTAGCATTGTTAAATGAAAAAACATGATAATTTGAACCAGAGATTTAGAATCTATTAACAATTTTGGATTAAGTAAGTGTTTTTAGTCGAAAATTGTTATTTTTTAATACAAAAAAAAAAGATTTCAAAGAAGATACAAAAATTTAACAACTTTGGGTTATGTATGTTAGCGTTTTACAGAAAAAACATTTATTTAAGAACAAAAATCATTATATTTTGAAAAAGATTTAGAATCTTTTATTAAGTTTGGATTATGTAAGTGTTTTTCGTCGGAAATTGTTTTTTTGATAATAAAACAAATTTCAAATAATTACAAATTTAACGATTTTAGGTTATGTTAGCGGTTTACATACAAAATTGGTATTTTAAGGCAAAAGTCACTATAGTTCGAACAAGATTTGCAATATTTGAACAGTTTCAGGTTATAATAATATTTTTTACAGGAAATCGGTTATTTTAAACAAAAATGATTTTATTTTGAAGAATATTTAAATTTTTTACTTCAACTTAAGGTTATGTTTCTGTTCTAACTAAAATTTTCATTTGTAAACAAAGAAATATTAGGTATAAATCCAATGATTTTTGTTGAAAATAATAAAATTTACAAGCTTGAAAAATTTCGTATTTTGTTAGTGTTTTTCAAGGGAAAAATGAAATTTGTATTAAAAAAGCATTAGATTCGAGAGAAGATTAATATTTTTTGAACAATTTTCGATTACCTTGGAATTTTATATTGAAAAATGGTATCATCAAACGAAAATCATTATGGTTTGAACAAGATTTTTAGAATCTTCCAACAAGTTTGGATTATGTTACTGTTTTTCGTCGGAGATTGGTATTTTTAACATCAACAAAATTATATTTCAAAGAAGATTACGAACTTCTCAGCGAATATTTACCATTTTTGTACAATTTGAAGTTATGTTAAAATTTTTAATCAGAGATCGGTTATTTTATAGAAAAATCATTGAATGTCGCAGAAGATTTACAATTTGAAACAATTTTTTGTTATGTTACGTATTTTTTGTCGACATTTTATATTTTTAATTAAAAAAGCATAAGATTTTTCATATTATGATTCAGCCATTAAATATTTAATTTTTGTAAAATTTTTTATTTTTTTTGGCGTTTTATGCCGAAAATGGCTGTAGATTTTAAAGAAGATTTACAATTTTTTAACATGTTTAGAATATGCTAAAATTTTTGACCGAAAGATGATTTTAAACAAACCACACTAGGTATAAGCGAAGAGTTAGTTATATTAGTGTCTTTCGTCTAAAATTTGCTAATAAAAAATTCTTGGATTTCAAAAAAAATACAAAATATTTGAATATAATATTCATCGATTATCAAAAATATTGTCCTTGCTTTTCTATTACTTTCGATAATAGATACTATGAAATACAAAAATTTGGTATATTAATTTTATATTTTAATTCTAAAAATTCTATGAGACAATAAAAACAACCCTTATGAAGCTTGTTTGTTTTATAGTTGACTTAAAAAAAGATGGGTGTTGTTCAAATTTGATCGTTCGATTCTTGTTTTTTTTTTATTTATTTTTTTATTTTTTAAGAAGTTCGTAGATAGATATTTAATTGAAAATATTTCTACAATACACTGGGACCCCGCTTTACCGGGTGTTTCAGGGGTACCCTCAACTGCCTTCATGGTAAATCGGCGTTCAACGAACCGTTCTTCTTCTCCTTCTTGTTTGTGGCTTCTTATAGTGCCTAACCGTAAACTGCGCAACTCCGCTGACCTTGCAAGCGCCTCTCTCTCGCCCCCTTGGACCACCTTATCCGGTATATCAGGTTCCGGTAAAGCGGGGTCCCAGTGTAGTACGGCTTTGGGACTATTTTCCGACATGTACTTAAGATGGTAGATATGTCATTCTAGCCAATCAGTGAAGAAGTTAAAAATATTTTTAAAGGGAAAGTGAAGAAATAGTGGCATTAACGGGCAATTACAAGAAAATAGTGACACCTTTTTAAATAGTAGCAGAATAGTGGCAACGCTAAAAAAAGTGTCAAATTAGATACCATAGGATTCCTCTTCTTCGGGTCCGTCATGTTTGCCCCAAAAGTGACTAATATCAACATTGGCATCCACAAGCTGAACAGCTCTTACTAATTTTTCTGCCAAGGTGTAACCGCTTTTTTGCCACTCGCTTGTCTTTATTGGATGTAGATTTTCGTACGGTACTTTCTGCAAAAGAAAAACTGTCACGTTCATTCAAAATTCTTTAGGAAAAATGGACATCCGCTGTATAATAAATATACAAAAAGTTACTCACAATATCAGTTCTGATGACATTCTTGAGTAAAGGAGTCTTAAATATTTTTCTTAAAGGAACGTTTATCTGCAGCTTCCCCTTTACTTCGTCATAACTAGCAATGTAATTCTCCCTCGTCTTCAAGTAGTTGATAATATTTTCGGACATTAAAATAAATTTTGGTCTCCTTTCAACATAGAACCTCGTCAAGTGAAGTAAACTGCTACTATAACTGTTTCCCGAGACTCTTTCAGAATATGCCTGCTTTGTAATTAACTTCTGTTTAAGAAGAAACTTCCTGTGGTAAAACATAGACTTTGGGTCATCAGATAACGTACTGAGTCCCGTTTTCCCATGGGAAACGTCTCCATGGTATCGAGCCCGACCCACTCTTTCTAGAAAACAATATTGTACAACGTTCATTTCCATTACAGGACAAGCCGTGTCGCCTATCAAAGCTCGTTCTCTTAAGCTTTGGGAAGCAACTATTACGAATTTTTGATCATAATGATTAACGATATCTTCAAGGGAGTAATTTCTCGCATCGAATGTGATATCTATCCGGGTGTTGTACGAAGAGCAGGATCCTCTAATGCCATTTCGCATATCATCGATTGGGAAGTGAGGGTAAATGTCCTTCGGAACATTCTAAGGGAAAATTATATATTATTATTGAATTGCTTACGCATCGACTTCTATTTATAGGCCGCAGAAATTCAGGGTTACTACAAAACTCCAATTTCGAAATTCTCTGACTTTTCCCTGACCAATTTTTCATTTTCCCTGACCGTTTAAAACTGTTCTCTTAGGTATACAAAAAACCTTACGCCTAGGAGATCAATAATTTTAGGCAAAAATAGGTTTGTTTCTAAATTTATTTTAAAGCACTTTCAGTGACAGCGGTCATACAGAATTTTATACATGAAATTTCAATCAAATAGTTGGGGTTTCAACTCAAAATAAGCAATTTTGAATCAAAAATGGAAGAATTAAGTTTTCAGTTAAAACAATTAATTTTCAATCAAGAAAAAAAGAAAATTAAACAGAATAGTTAAATTTTCAACTAAAGTGATGAATCTTCGATAAAAAAAAAATAATTCTCAACGAAAAGTGTAATAGTTGATATTTCAACCCAAAAATATGTTAATTTTCGACCAAACACAGTTAAATTAAAAAAAAAAAGAATTTTCAACAAATTAGTGGAATCCTCGAATAAAACGGACTAATTTTCAAACCAAACCGAAAAATTTTCAACAAACGAGTTGAATTTTCGACCAAGACAGATTTTTCAGTCAATAAACAAAAAAAATCTCATACAACTTATTGAATTATTAAGTCGAATTTACTGAAAAAGTTGAGTTTTCAACATGAAAAAACGCATTTTCTACAAAAAGAATTAACTTTTCAACACAAAAAACATGAGTTTTCAATAAAATAGTTAAATTTTCAACCAAAGAAATTGATTTTTAACTAAAATGATGAATCTTCAACCAAAAGAATAAAGGAATTTTCAATCTAATATTTAAATTTTCAACCAACGAAACGAAATTTTAATCATAAAGATAAATTAGTCACCCAGAAGATTAACATTTTACTACAAAAGACGAATTTTCCACAAAATACAGGAATTTTCAACCAAATAGTTTTGAGTTTTCAACTTGAGAAGATAAATTTGCAACCAACCATGGGATGGTTAAAATTTCAGTTGAAAAAATTAATTTTCAAAAAATCCTGAAATTGCAGAAAAGATAGCTCTCATTGATAGAAATAAATTCGTCTCTGCTTACTGCTTTCTTTGGTTCGTCATCATTCAACAACTCGAAACGGTCGAAAACAATCAGCTTTTCTCTTGCTTTCCTTAATTCGAAAAATGAAAATCCTTTGACATTCGCACAAATCGACCAGACCTGATCCATAAACGAATCCGCCAATGGCTGGTTTTCGTGAAATCGAATGGCTAAACGCTGCCATAGTGCTGAAAAAAGTTTAATAGTATTATTATTATTACAGGGTTCACAGTCTTAAACAATTTATTTTCTAATTTTGTATACTTGAAGGACATCGTCGACAGCGAAGAAATCACTAACGATTTAATCGGGAAACTAAATCCAAAAGATAAATCAATTCTGTAGTTGAAAATCAAAAACACCTTCATAGAGGTTATAGGCCAAAATGTTCTAAAACACGATTTTTCACCAAAACAGTTTATTTTCAATTAAAAAAGATTTTCCAGTCAAGAATAAAAAAGAAAATGTCAACGAAATTATTGAACTTTTAAGCCAAAAAGGCAAATTTTCTGCAAAACAGTCGAATTTACATCTCAGAAAAAAAAAAATTCGATTAAAAATATTACTTTTCAACCAAATAGTTGTATTTTTAATCAAAAAGGATGACTGAACAAGATGGTTGAATTTTCAGGAAAAAAAACTGGCAACCAAATATATATTTGTTAATCAAAAAAGATGAATTCCCAACCAAGAATATAATAGTAGACTTTTTAAACAAAAAGAATGAATTTTCAACCAAAAAAGTTGAATTTTCTTATTGGGTTTTTCTAATTGAGTTCGCATTTAAGTAGAAAAATTTGATGAGAATAAGGAATCAAAATCTAACTAAAAAGAGTTTTAAAAAATTTTTAAGTCAGATATAAACATTTTTATGCTGTTGTTTATCTAATTTTCAATCTTTGATCCTCTTGAATTAAAATTTTTTAAGAATTACTTTTAAAATTGGAAACAGTAGTATTCCTAAATGTTCGGTGCTGGTCAGTAATAGAAAATTTGTTACAATCGCCTACGTTTCATGGAGTAATATCAGTTGAAGATGTTCCATCATGATATTATAAACAACAAAACTTTTGATAAACAAATTATTTATTGAAAGTAGGTTTTCTATAATTTTCAATAATTTTTCGTTTTTTTTTTAAGTTATATTTGTAAGAAATTTGAATGGAAACAATATTAAAATAAAGAAAATTCCTCTTCAGATTATTCTTGTTAATATTATAAGCAAATTTAATAAACAAATGCATTATTGAGAATTTTTTTGACAGAAAAATTCGTTTTTTTCTATGCCAGTTCTTTTAATTAGGAAATTCATAATAATTTCAGCAAAATTCATTATTATTTGATAAATTTTATGTTCTTTTGAAGAAAAATTAAAAAAATAAATGTATTATTCGGACAGCTGTCGACGGAAATTTTTTTTTCTTGTATGTCAGTCATTTGGGCATTTTTCGACAATAAGCAATAAATAATTTGTATATTAATTTTTTTTAAATCATGCAATTTATCAAAAAATCATGAATTTTGCTGAAATTTTCATGGAGTTTTCAATTGAAAAGACTGATACTGAGAAAAACAAATTTTTTCGCCGACAAATGCCCAATAATGCATTAGTTTGTTAAATTTGTTTTATAAAATCGTACAATTTATCAACTGAGTATGAGTGTTGATGAAATTACCATGGAATTCCCAATTGAAAGGACTGAGATTGAAAGAAAAATGCCCGAATAATGTATTTGTTGATTAATTTTGTTAAAAAAGAACAAAATTAATCAGCTATTTATGAATGTTTCTGAAATTATCACGAATGAATATGTCTCTTGACAGATACCCGAATAATGCATTATGAAATTTGTTAAAATTATCATGAAGTTTCTAATTAAAAGAACTGACATAGAAAAAAATAAATTTTGCTGTCGACAAATCCGTGAATTTGCTTATTAAATTTGCTGATAATATTAACAAGAATAATCTTAAGAGGAATTTTCTCCATTATAATTTTTTCTTTCATAAAAATGTCTTCCAATATAAATTTAAAAAACGCAACATTATTGAAAATTATAGAAAACACACTTTCAACAAATAATCGGGCAATATTTGTGGACTGTACGTTATTTTGAACCAAAACTTATTTTTCCTCCTCTGTGTTTTTTAATATAAATGATATTTATATATTTAAATCTCGAAGAAAATTTTTTAAATAAAAAAAACTTTTAATAGATTTATAATCGTATGATGTAATTAAAATTTCGTTGTTTTAATATTTATTTAAAATAAAGAATAGTTAAACGAATGCAATTCGTTTGTTGAAATGTCAAAAACCTTCGGCGCATGCAAGATTAAACATGTCTTAGAATTCAGAAATTCGTTAAGTTTAGATAAAAGAGTAACAAACCTTCCAAGGTTATTCCATCTAAACCTTCCAAAGCAACTTCGTCGATCACACAATCGACTAAATCAACCGATGAATGTAAAATATAATTTTTCAATTCCATGTTTATAGGTTAGGATGGGCCTTCATATGGAAATCTGTATCAATAATAATAGTACGTAGTTTAATTTGGAGATATACTCAACTGAGGAATACGACACTTACTGATTATCATTAAAATGTTTGGAAAACATCACTGGGATTCTTATTTGCCTCAGAATCCGAGCATACATGGACAAAACCAGAAAAAAACTATCTTTCTAAACAAACGAGTACGAAACACTGGACACAGGATCTTATTTCTGTCTTACCGATCTATAGGAAAAAGTGGGAATTTTTAATACACGGTCGGAAAGGTAGATTTCATTTCTTCGGAGGGTAACTTTTCAAAAACCTTTGACTGCCTCATTTAAAAAAAATGGTCTTATTGGATAATTTTGTATTTTTCAGACTAGCAATTTTCATTTATATTTCAATCGTAAATTCTAGTTTTTTTTTGTAATAAAAATTAAAAATAAATGAAAACGAAAACCTCTTTTGAAAAATTATTAATTTAATAAAGTATTATACAATTTTAAATAAATTGATAAATTTGGCTAATTTAGCCTTTTAATTAATTTAGTTAAATATTAAATTTTAATCATATTAATATTGGGTGATAAAGTCAATCCCTGCTTTATAATATTTTTTCTTGAGAATGTAAATGATGATAATTTCATTATATTATTCATAATTTGCATGCATTAAATTATTTCTATTGCAATTACAGTTAACATTCACTATAACAAAAAATGTAATTCACTTAGAATAAATTAATATCTTCTCCATCATAGAAAAATCCCAAGCAATTCCAGTTCTTATAGCTTTAAATTTATTCAATCAATATAAATCAATATATATATATACTGTCCATCTATTTACTCATGGTTATTTTTTACAGATAATTTTTAATTCATTTAATTTAAAAAAAATATTGAATCTGATTTTTAATAATTAAGATGAAAAATTTATCTTTCAAGTTTTGATAAAATTATAGAAAATATGGAGTCATATGAACTAATTGAAATCACCTGAATAATTGAAATAATTCCTACCAATAAGAGTTAGTTAAATTTGTAGCAATTTGAATTAAAACTTGTTTAATTATTTTTGAGTGTTTATACAATTGTTATTTTAGAAATTCATAAATCGAGATGGTTCAAATTTGAAAACCTAATTGTAACTTTTTTAATTTTAATTTGAAACACGCGCGTGATTATTATTATATAGTCTCACGCAATGTTTAAATTAAAATATATTAATACAAAATTGTCATATTTTATAATATCTTTATGTAAAATAATAAAAATGAAAAGCGAGGTCAATATTTTTTATAATTATTGATGACAATTGGTATCTTAACTTCAAGTTAAAGTTCTTCAAAATTGTAAATTTGATTTATTTATTTTTTAATTTTTGAAATATGTAATTATATTTTTGTATAAAATAACAGATTTCCCGTTAAAAAAACTAATATAACATATTATCGTTCAAATGTTGTAATGATTCTTTCAAATCTTTATTTTTATTAAATATATGTACCAATTTTCGAAGAATAACACTAACATAACAGAACAAATTATTATTCAGAATTGTAAATCTTCTTTGAAAATTAATTATTTTTGTTTAAAGTAACCGATTTTTAGTGAAACATGTTAACATAACATAAAATTGTTGAAAAATTATGATTTTTTTTCGAAAGATTTAAAGGATTTGAAATATTTTAGGGTATTTCACAAGATTCCAAGGAATTGTCAATAGATTTCAATAATGTGAAGGATTTCAAAGATTTTACTATATTTTGAAAGATTCCAAGGAATTTTCAAGAGTTCTAATTATTTCAAGGAGTTTTAAAAGATTTCAGAGGATTTGCAATATTTTAGGATGTTTTGCAAAATTACAAAGAATGTTGAAACGGTTAAAAAAATTTCAACAGGGTATCAAAAGAATTCAAAGGATTTTAAATATTTTAGAGTATTTTAAACGATTATAAGGAACTTTCATAGATTTCCATAATTCCAAGTGATTCTGAAGGATTTTAAATATTTTTGGGTATTTTTAAAGATTACAAGGAATTTTCAATAGATTTTAATAATTTCAAAGGATGGAAGAGAAATAAAAAGATTTTAAGGTATTTTTTAAAAATTCCAAGGAACTCTCATATAGTCTTTAAAGTTTCAATAGATTTTAAAGGATTTGAAATATTTTCGGGTATTATTGTAAAAGATTTTATGAGAAAAAAAAATTTCCTCTAATAAATAATAACATAATTATGTCAATTTCTGACAAAAAAAATGATCACAATTCGAAAGTGTTCAAGATTATAGATTTTATTATAACAAAAAAAAATCGTTGGATTTAAATCTAATGATTTTTGATTAAAAATATCACAAATATCACAAATATCACAAAATTCGCATTTTCAATGTTGGCATTTCTATAATTTTGGTAATTTAGCAATTGTGAGGTAGCTGGAATAGTAACTTAGAAATTTGTATTCCTATCTCAACACAACAGAAAATGCCAATTTCCTGTAAAAAATGCTGAAATATCAGAAAATTGAAAGTTGTTAAAAAATTTTGTATATTTGAAAGCTAATAATTTTGAAACAAAAATACCAATTTGTCAGTGAAAAAGACAAATACAACCTAAAATTGTTTGAAATTTTACATTTTATTTGAAACGGGCAATCTTGTTCATGATTTTTGTTCAATGAATTTTGTTTAAAAATGCCAAGTTCCGGTGACAAACACTAACACAGCCTTAAATTGTTGCAAATAATTTTATGATTTTTCATTAAAATACTTCTCTAGAAATAATAATTTCCAGTGAAAAACACTAACATAAAATATAATAATGTTTTATTAGATTATTTGAAATTTGGTATTTAAGCGCCTAACAGCCTTAGAAAGCACCTATGTTTTTCATTTCACATAAAGTTTCCTATGATTGTCTTATGAAAAGGGATTACTTGTAGATTTAATTTTTAAATTTTTAAACTGATGTAAATTAACAACTTCAAGTAATGCAAAACCAATCATGTTTTCCAACAATAATGATTGCGAGATTTTCGATACATATCGATACACTACTTTTTTCAAATTTTAGTTGTCATTTAACTAAAAAAATCTAATATTTTTGTTGTATTTCGAAATTGAATAGTTTTGGACTTAAAATAATAAATTTAGAAAGATTGAAATTCGAAACCAAACTATTTTCAATAGATAATTCTTATGATCGTATCTCAGAAAGAAATAAAGTTAATTAATCAATTTGGAAATAAATAGTCTATTCTACTATGTTTAATTTTAAGTTTACACTTTCTTTATTATGTAGAGAAATTTCAAACATACATAATAATAATATAATTTATAGTTATATCACATGAAAATTTTTTAACTATTTCGTCAACTGTTATAATTTGTTATTTATTAAATGATTTTATTACTTTTAAAAATTTATCGAATCTTACATCTTTAAATTGAAAGTCAAGTTTCAATCAGATGAAACTTTATCTATGTGTGTATGTACCAATTCATCAATTTTAGATTAAATAACTTTGAAATCACTTGCACAATTAAAATAATTTTCTGGAACATTTCTTGAAGCAAACATGCTCACCCACTCAAAAACATGAATAAGATAAAATGACTTATCATTTAATTTGGTAAGACTTCTCAAGACAAGACCTTTATCTTAAAATTCTTGACCCCCCAGAGCTATAATTCATAATTATATTTTAGACATGTCTCCAATTATCCAGATGGGAAAGTCTCCATAAATAGCTTAACGAAGTCTATTCTAGATAGACAGAAGAAATTGCAGATAAGCAAAGAGAAAAATATGGATTATGAGAGACACGTATAATCCTGTAACTGATAGTCAGAATATCGTATCTCTTATCATCACAACGAACAATATGAATTTCCCCACTCCAACTAATACTCATGTGTCACACAGCAATTGGCGTGATTGCCCTTTATGAAAAATACACTTGACAATGTACTTCATGGATATTTCAAGTACGTTTCAGTAGATAATCCAATCAATGGGGCACTGTGATTCATCCCGATTCATCCAGTTAAATATTCAACCTGCTATTTTCTCTGAGGTGACCACACCAATTATTACAGCAGTGGCAGATCAGTACCAGGAATTTCAATGGCCTTGTATACTTGACATTGACACACTTAAACAAATAGTAATGATGCCCTTTTTTTATTTTCAATGTAAAAAATAGGAGTAGAAATGGACGAATGGAAATTATTCTGATAAGTGGATTAAAATCGAAAAGGACTTTTTTTTAAATTAGATTATTTTAAGGGTTTCATAGCCCCGGGCAGAAACCCTTATATAGTTTCGGGAACTCCTAACTCACAACTCTTAATGTCATGGCTAAGTAGGGGAAAGGAGGGGTGATAGGGTAATGTCGGGAGGGGTGAAGTAAGGGAAAATGATGGGCGGTAAGTAGAGGAAATGATGATGGGGAAGTAGGGGAAGTAAGGGGAAATGTTGGGATGGGCAGAAGGGCCGTGAGGGGAAATGAGGGTAAGGTAAGTGGTGGGTCATGAGGGGAGGGTAAGTAGAGGAAGTGAGGAAAGCGGAACTAGGGAAAGTGAGGGGAAATGAGGGGTGTAGAGGAAGTGAGAGAAAATCTGGGAAGAAGGGGGAGAAATCGAAGGTTGGAGTAAAGGAGGGATAGTTAAGTGGAGAGGGAAATAAGGGGAATGTAGGTGGAGTAGGAGAGGGAAAGTATGGTAGTGGAAGGTTTTGACTTATATCCACCAACAAGGTACCACTTTTTCTATACTAAATGTAGAAAGCTTGATATGACCCCCCTCCCCTGCCTCTTGGAGGCGTCACGTATTTTTTCTGTGACATCTAAATTTTTCAATTACGAAAGAACGACAATTATTATATATTTAAAAATTGTTAAACATCCTGATAAATTTGAATTGGAAATGTAAAAAAAACATTTGAACTTGGAATTATTCCAATTATAAAATAGAGTTTCAATAATTTTACTGTAAATTTATCAATTCATAAAAATGCTTTAAATTGAAATCTTTTGTTCGTATGTAAAATAATGAACAAATATTTTGACGCATTATGAAATTGGATCATCAAGTTTGATTATTCCGAAGAATAAGTTTCAAACATGCATTAAAAAAAGAACAAGATTTAATATTGAAATCGTTTAATATGCAACAAAATTGCTGTTTAAAAACATTTATAAGCAATTGCGAATTTAAAGAATTTCCATTTCCAATTTTAAACCTTTCAATTTTGAACATTTCACTTTAATATCGGACATTAATTTAATAGTTCAATTAAGAAATTTTCCATATCAATCGTTTACAATTTAATATTCTTCAATTTTGCAATTGTTTATTTTTAAATGCTTCAAATTCAAAATTTTTTACTTACATTTAAGGTCTCGTAGCCCCGGGCGAAAATTGTCCTTCGTACTTTTTTTCTGGGCTTGCAAGTGAGAGGTGGGAAAATAGTGAAAGGGTGGGAGGGGCATCAGGGGAAGTAAGTGTGTGAGGGTGGAGTGTGGAGAGGCGAAGTAGGAGGAATGAGGGGTGGAAATGTAGAGGAGTGTCAGAAAAGAATGGGAAGTGGGAAAGGGTGTAATTGAGGAGAAGAAGTGATAAAAGCCTAAATATTGCAGAGGGGGAAGTAATGAAGAGGGTGTGATGAAGTAGGAAGGGGTATATATGGGCTTAGAAAGGCTGGTTTGGGAGGGGTAGTCGGTCTAGAGGGGGTAGGGGAGAAAAAGTGTTGTAAGCGGTCGTGGAAGGGAGTGAAGTAGGGTAGGAGATGGAATGGGGAAGTAGATGGAGGGGATAGAAGAGAGGAATGAGGGGAATGATAAGAGGTGAGGGGGAATTTGAACGACTTAATTAACGTATTAATAGACTACGAAATCCTTTTTTTTAGGCCATTGGTGCCTGCTTTGATTAATTTTTACATTCTCATCAGAGAAGGTATTATATTTGTGTAAAATTTGACCCCCCCCCCTTCATTTTTGTCAAATATGCACGTTTTGAGACCCCCTGAATCCGAAAAACAGGTTTTCACGAATATGCCTGTTTGCATGTATGCATGTATGTATGCATGTGTGTCTGTAGATTTTTAGTCTCTTAAAACGATAACTTTCGAAAGAATTAACATATTGGATTTAGCTTTGATATTCTCTTCAAGTGTCCTAAAATGAAAGTAAGTTCGTTAGCTAGCCATTTTGGATGAAAATTCAAAAAGTTAGAGCATTTTCAAAATTTGTGAAACCATCTTTTTCAAGTTTAAAAAATTCTATGTACGGTTATTAGTAGTACTCAAAAAGACGAACAATTTATCTTTATGACTTTTTTTCATAACAAAAATTACCCGAGTTATAGTATTCACAAAATTCCAAAAAAAAAAAACGAAAATGAACATTTTATGCGAAACAACGCACGATATGAAAAAATGTCCAAGAAAGAAAAACGTTGAATTTTGAACAGCCTACAAGATTATTTCAACAACTTTTCGAATTTTCTTGAAAAATCGAAAATTCAAATTTTGACTTGACAAAAAATAATGAAAAATAAAAAATTCCATTTTGCGGTCAAAATGTACAAGATACGAAAAAAGATGAATTGACGAAAATTGTGTATTTAAAAAATATCTAGAAATGTATTACAAAACAGGGTTTGATAGGAGGCGTAGTTTTTGTTTTATTTCTAAAAAACTGTAGTGAAAATAGAAAAATTGAATTTTTAAACAAACGACAGAAGATACTAAAAAATAAATAAACAAAATTTGTTTACTCAAAAAGAGCTACAAATTGGTTTTTAATTTTTTGTTATAGTATGTGCCCTTTTTTCAATTATGAAAACAAGACAATGAAAATACGTCTGTTTTAATAACAATGCATATTATGAATTGTAATAATATACATTTATTGAAATGATATAAAATTTTCAGGGTCGCTGAGAATAAAATCTAATGCAAAATCAGGAACAAATATTATAGTATTCATGATAAATAAAATTTGTGCTTTATTTTGCAATATATAAATAAGCAATCCCAGGCCGAGGTACAGAAATAAATATAACATACATTTGATATAATAGAGTTGAACAAAATGTAAAGTTCGCATTTTCGACAAAATCACGTGCGAAGCACGAGAGATACGGGATGAGAATGTTTTCGTTAAAGCCGAAGGAGCTTTAGCAAAAGAGAATTCACAATCACCAAATGACAGTTGTCGATGCTGTGACTTTTACTTTTAAAAGTTTTGTGCACAAGTGTGGGGGAAGTAAAAAGACCGAGCGCGTAGCGCGAGGTAAATACATTATCGAGCGCGAAGCGCAAGAACCAACAGTCGCGCGCCGTAGGCGTGCTCAAACTTGCGAGCGAAGCGAGCCGCGCGCGATGAGAATGTGCGATGTAATTGTACCATTTTTAACGTTTAAATTTCCATCGGCTTCATAAGATACTATATAAAATAGGTAAGTTTACAAAAAACACTTAATTGCTTTTTTTTTGTAGAAAAAAAAAAAATTTTCATTCATTTCTGTTTAAAAATACAATTAAATACAAAATTCGATCTTTTTGACGATGAGAATGTGATTAATCCAGGTCATGCATATGCAATTAGTATTAGAATATTAGTTTAAAAGAGAAGTCAGCTTAAAAAACTGATAAATAAATTAAACAAATTATATAATAATACATGAAATAAATTTTAAGGATAAAAAATTGATTAACAAAATTTTGTTTACAAATGACCTTTTTTATTGCATGTTACCAAATTTCTGAAAAAGATACGTTTTTAATGAAGCATATATAGCTTATTTTCTCATTCAATCATAAAAAAAGTATAATGGAACATATTTAAAAAAATGGTTGAAACGAAAAATTGTATAGACAAATAACTATATTTGATAAAGATTTATTTTTATTACAAATTAAATCAGGACAATTTGTGAAGAATGTATTTTCCGAGAAAAATAATCTTTTTTTCTTTCAACGAGATCATCAGTATAGTAAAATTCAAAATTTAAAAAGTATAATTCAGATATTTTTCACGAAAATTGATTCTTTGTTTCCATATAATGCGCTGAAAAATTTATTAAAAAATAGCTCATTAAGGTAATGAAGAGTGAATAAATAAATTGTTTACTCAACAAATTATAAAATCTATTTCAACTCAAAATCTAAAAACTGTAATTTTATTTTAAAATATGTACGCTGAGGATAATAGGGAAAGGTAACTGAAGAAAAGAAGAACAATTTTAAGGTGCAACATGAAGCATTTTTACTAGTACCTAAATATCAGTACAAGACTTTATACAACTTTCTGTGCATTCATTTATCAAACGTGTCATTGTTTCATTTATAGTACAAATACGCAAATAATTACTGTTCTTAACGTCTACTCACAAGGATTGTTTCGCTTGTTTAATATATCAATTTAAATAAATTACTAAATGCGTGCGCGATACATATATGTGTGTATAGGTACAATTACATTTACTATATGGCTATAAAACACTGCGTGATAAAATTAATCGATGGAGTAAAAAAATTAATTGCGCAAAGACACATTCCTCGCAAAGTACAGCGAGTGTCTGCATAGTATTGAGTGACATTCAGGATGGGTTTAAAAATGAAAAAAAAAAAAAATGGGAAAATGGAAAAACTTGCCTCGCTCAATTTGACTCGCAATGAATTAAAATGGAAAAACCTGCCTCGTTCAATTGAGTCGCAATTAATTTTTGTACAATGTGTGGGTAAGGCCGCGTCGCGTCATTATTCACTTTTGAAATGATATTGCGATGAAAGTACAGTTACAGCTTAAGAGTATTAATATTAAATATATATGGAAAACAAGTCATAGCGCGTTCATATTTTAATATCACAGTCCAAACGCTGCTCATATAAGAGAGCTTAGATCGAGTGCTATATCTTACATCGAGTTTGTCATTCTTATAACTTATCTTATCGCACCTTTATTTCTATTGTTGTTTTTATTACACTGTGCGAGAAAATCGATGTTTCTTTATAGTTTATAGGGCTCAAGCCTTCTCAGCGGGATCCTACCTGGGAAGGCTTTAAAAATCACCACATTCTTGTTCTTCTGACTTCTCGCATCCCCTTCGTTTGAAGATGTGCAACAGTCATGTTAAAATTGATAGAAAGTCGATATCTTCCAATAAAAAGATAAAGAAGATACAATATCGAAAGGTATAACACCAACAAATTTCCAGGCAAAGTTTAAATCACGTTTTATAGGCCATCGTATATTTAACTTCAGAAATAAATCTTATCTTTTTAGATACTGCATCCTCTTGGCTTTATGTCTTAATATAGTTCTAAAATTCTTGTGAATATATAATCGGGGAATATTTTGAGAATTCGAATAATTAATTTTATTCTGTGGTCTCTGTGGACTCATCTAGCTTGCATTTTTCAATTTATCTTTTGGGAAATAATATTTAACAAATAAAGTGACAAAGTTAGAATTTTCAAAAATATGACTTTTTATATTCAAAGCAAAATGCCAAAATAAACTCACTATTGGTCAGTATTAATATATCTGTACTTATATAACACAAATAATTCTATTCATATTTTACCTAATTATTATAAACCAATTCTTGATTGTGGTGCTCAACTGTTGAAAACATTATTTTTTTTCATCTAAAATTTGTTAGATTGACTGCAAAGACGATATATAGTGAAGAATTATTACCATGCGTCAACAATTTCTATTGTTATAAACAATTTTATCAACAGTTATTTAATTTTAGTTTTTATATCCAGGCCGCGCTTTTCATTCTCATTGAACTAAATTTAAACCGATTCAGTGATTATTTTCAACTGCAATATTTGGTTAAAATTAAATAAATTTAACTGTTCATAACAAATATATTGAACAAATGTCCCAATTGAATGTTTTTTGCTTGAAAAAAGTTATTTTTTTTTCTATTAAATCTGTTTGGAAGTATGCTGATATTGATATTCCATCTGAATATTTTGCTGGTAATTTAATTGACTATTTTTGATAAAAAAAAATATATATTACACAAATGTGCAACTATAACAGTTTTCTACATAAAACGATGTTTTTTTCTGTCTAAGTATTCGAAAAACGTAGATAATGATACTTTAAAAAATAAATGAAGATAAAAAAATAATATTTTATTTGTTTACATATTATTGCATATAAAAAGAAGTTAAAAAATCCAAGCTAGCCAAATTTTTAAGAATTTAATGCTGAGCGTTTCTAAAAAACAAAATCAAAAATCGTTAAGAAATAGAGCCTGTAGATGATTATCAATAGTAAATTCCAGATTCTGACCACTGTGGACAGGTCTGAATGACCGAATTTTGACTATGCCGTAAACTTTCAATTCAATTAGTCGTGAATTAAAAAATAATTAAATTAAATTCTTGCAGAATCTAATTGACTGAAGTAAAGGTAAATTCCACTGAATTCGATCGAATTTTACATAAATTTAAGTCAATTTAACTTAATTTCAAGTCAACTCAAGTGAATTTAAACCTATTCAAGTAATTTCACGTGAATTTAATTGAATTCCAGGATTCAAGTAAATTTTAAGTCCATTTAAGTAATTACACCTGAATTTCAAGCGAATTTAATTTTTAATTTATATACATTTCGACAGAATTTAAGTGAATTTAAGTAAATTTGACCGAATTCAGGCGAATACCTATAATGAGTTTCATGTGAATTACGTGAAGTCAATTAAATTCAAATTTCATTGTAGTCAATTTATTTGAATTTCAAGTGAATTTAAGAAAATACTACTAAATTTAAGTGAAATTCAAGTTAAATTCAAGAAATTCAAGTAAAATCATGCGAATTCTGAAGTTAATATCTTTAAAGTGCATGTAAATTAATTGAATTCAACTTCAAGTAAATTATGCACTCAAGTATTTCCCAAGGAGTTCAAACTAAAGTTAACCGATTGTAAAGTAAATACAAATGAATTTTAATTGAAATAAAATCAATTTCAAGTAAAATCAAGTGCATTCTAAATTCAAGTACCCCTAATTTTGGAACATTTAAGTCAATTTAAGGGAATTTGAAGTAAATTGAAGTGACTTATGAATTCAGGTGAATTTATATTTCATTCAATATTCTAATCATCTAAATTCAAATTACATTATAGTGTTTTTAAATTCAATTGCATCACAAATTCATGTGACTTCTAGTAAATTAAAATTCGATTTATTAAAATTCAAGTGCCTTCTAGTAAAACTAAAATTGAATTCTAGGAAATGCGTATGAATTCGAACACAACTCAAGTGCAGTAAATTAAATTTTAATTGAATTCTGGATTTAAGTTAATTTAAAATTCATTCAAGTGACTTCAACGAAATTTAAATGGAATTTTAGTATCATAACGAGCAACATAAAATAAAATTAGTATAATAAATAATTATTTAGAGCATAAAAATGAATTGTTGCATACATAAGTGAATTCTTGTAAATTAACATTCCCCAGAATATTCCAGTTCTCAAAAAAATTCTTTCTTTAGAACTATAAAATATTTCTTGATCGACGAAGGGGATGAAGATTTCTCAATATTATTTTATAAAATATGTCCAATGATTTCCCTTTTTTTTTCTTCTTAGTTACCTTGACATTTAATATCAAACAGTGACAAGACTTAGAATTTTGGACTACCTTCTATGTTCTACTTTACGGTAAATTTGTTACGAATTCTTTTTTTTTGAAAGACGTCACCTTTTATGAGTCACTGTTGAGTCATAAGAAGGGCATTATGGAACTAACGACATCCAATTGGAATTTATTCGATTTAATGAATGGGAGAAAAGGACAAAAGAGTCTCTTTCTTTCAATTTCTTTTTTATCTCGGCACATCCGTATATTTATGAAAGTCTTTCCTGATATCGTATAAAAAATAAGGGAAATGACATCTTTTACGAAGTTTCAAACACCACAAATAATAATTTAATAAAAAAATGTATACTAAAAAAGTGTGATGATATTGTGATGTACAAAAATATATTAAATTTTGTCATGTTTGAAAATTCGCGAATATTGCTTAGTACCGAGTGTAAATTTAAATCCTACCTAAAATAAATACTACAAAAATGATTTGAGTACAGTTTTGAATGGGAGTTGAAAATTTTCATTAGAGAATCCGATTGTGCTTACTCCTGCTATTGGCAAAAGTCCATTCATTTTCATCCAGTCCAATAAAAAAGTAACGGCTATGAATATAAATGAAGAAACTTTTACCATGACAAGTATTATGTGTACAGGATGTTTCACGAAGGTATAAATAAAAGTCTATAGAATTCGTTCCTGAAGTTTCGCGCCAGTATACACGCATTCATGCAGCTGGTTTATCGTACTTAGTCCAGCTTTGTGCCACTTTAGCAGACGTATTTCACAAAATTCATGAGGTTCAGAGTACTCTGAAAATGTTATTGCAGTCTATTTCAAGCTAGATTTACTAAACTGTTCAGTAAACTTTAACTTTAATGAAGAAAATGTAAATAAGGAAAGGCCACTGCCTGACAGTCGGGCAAAAAACGTTCCTGTGGACAAATCAATTTTTAGCCTGCACTATTCATTCGATTTGGATGTTTTTATTTTAAATGACAGATTTTTAAATTTCGAAATGATTATTGTGTTTTGATTTTTTATACAAAAATTTGGTATTTTTTTAGTTAACAACACAACACAAATTATTATTTTTTTAAGTTTTCAGAAGTACCATTTTTTATAAGGTTTTCAGACTGATCAAACAATGTTTAAAATCTGGCTAAATCTACCTAGAAATAATTTCTTATGGGTGAGAATAATTTAAAAAAATGTATTATGTTATAAACAAATTAATAAACAACAGTTATTTTTCGTGATTGGTAGTGTTTAGCTGATTCAAATCTAGAGTTTTGGTGTGAAATGTGAGAGAAATTAAATTTTTATTATGATTAATTGTTAATTTAATTAATTGTTTAAACCATTTTTATGACAAATTTACAGTTTGGCTATTTTTCAACGAATAGGGTCAATTTTTGTTTACGGAATAAAAGCAAAGTTCAAGTAATCAACAATTTTCATCAACTTGGAAAGTATCATAACGAAAAGTCATCGCAGACATTTTTAGTTGACTCCGTAAGAAATTGAACCTATTCGTTAAGAAATAAACAAACTCTAAATTTTTTTATGAAAATTGTTAAAATAATTATCTAATAGCATCTATTTTTATATACATTTTATACCAAAACTCTGTATTTGAATCTGCGAAACAGATTGTCAATCCAAAAAATTACTTTTGTTCATTAATTTGTTTATAACGTAATAGACAATTTAAAAAATGTTTTATTTAAAAAACGTCCACATAGAGTAAATAGTGTAGTGAATAAATAAATAGTGAATTTATTTTTCGACCGGGAGTTTTTTTAATCCTGTCCAATCACTTTAAATGTCACTTGATATGCCATAAAAAAGTGAAATTTAATGACTTTGTTTTGAAATACTTTAAAATGGCTACGATTGCAATTAAAAATTGTATAGCTATGAACACTTTTAATTTTAGATGTTTGAGTTTCAAAGCCTAATTGTAGAATCTGATGATTTTACAGGTGTAGATTCGACAGTTTTAATTTTTAAGTCACTATACATTTTGAATGGTTAATTCGGAACCTTAAAAAATTGCAGTTTGGATGCTTGTATGGTCAGATTAAAAAAGTTACTTTCAGGTTTCTTTTCAAAATATGGTTTGAATTAAAAGCATTCAAAATCGAATACTTATATAATTAAATTGAAATATATGAAACTGTTTGGTTTCAGATTGACATTTCTCAAAGTTTCATAACTCAGAAATCTAGGCCTTAACGGTTAAAAATTTATAATTTATACGGTCTAAGTTGATTAATTTAAGTCGAAACTTGAAAAATTAGTTGCAAAATTTATAGCGATACAAATTCAACAATTATTGTAATAATTGTGAATTAAACTTTTATATAGTTTATAAATTGATGTATCTTTTCATTTATTGAATTTATTGCCCAAAAACCGGATAGTCCTGAAGACTGGGTATGTTTCATATTGAAAGATATTTTAATCTTGAAGCCTTCAGTATTGAGAAAATTAAACTCTTTTGGATTTCGCAAATTAATTTTTAAATGAAAGTTTTTATTTCAAATTTAAATCGTTCCCAAAATTGTACACTTAGAAATAATAGCGTTTTAATACTCTAATTATTATTACATATTTCAGAACGATCGAAATTGGATAAATTTCAATTAAAAACAAAAACAGTCTTAAAAAGGTAGTTTTACAAAAAATAAAAAACTTAAACAATTATAAATTTGCGACATTCAAAATCGTATAATTTATGTTTGATATTTCGACAAATTAGTTGTATAATGGAAGCGATGTAATTGAAAATTCGTACAATTTTTAATTAGAGCATTAAAAACTGTCCAGGTTAAAATATATAATTGTTTAAAATTGTACAGTTTTATAAGGTAAATTTGTAAATGAGAAAATTTAAAAGTTCAATCTATTAATCTGGAATATTCCACATTGAAAGTCTTAATAGTTGTACAGTTTATATTGCCTTGTTCAATCTATCGAATTTTGATTGTCCAAAATTGACCATTTTTCAATTTTAAACGCTTTAGTTTGTATTAAACTAAAAATGTTGAATTTGAAACAATTTTGAACATTTCTGTTTGAAGGCCTTGAAATCAAAATTGCTCAATTCTGATGACTTCTACTTTGTAATTGTACAACTTTAAATAATTTTCATTTGAAGGTTGTTTAATTTTGAAAGTATCGAGTTTGAATTAATTCAAAGTTTGAAGGCTAGTCTTTTGAAACCGTATACTGTAGAATGATTCATCTGCTAATACTATCTAATTTAGAAGGTAATGGGATTAAAATTATTCAACTTCAAAAACTTAATTAACCTCAAGGTTTTAATTTTAAATTGTCAAATTTTATAATATGAAGTCGTCCATAAACGACGTCACGCTATTCTTTTTCATTTTGACCCCTCCGTCCTTTATTTAACATTGCGTCCATACAGAAAAATAAAAACTTCTAATTTCCTGAAGTAATAAGATGCACTTTTTCAGCCAACTCTTGCTTAGATCAGGTGTTAGCGCTCCGAGTTTGTAGCCAGAAAGTCCGGGCTCAATTCCTGCTGCCGAATTTTTTGCCAATTTTGTTTTCATAAAATTTTTTGTTTACTGCAATTGATTATGAAATTCATTATTATTTTCAACCTTTACCACTTTTACTCCAAGAATTTTTTTTTATGGAAGATTCTCATCTTCCTTCACTCAATTGAATATTTATATTTTCGATAAAAATAGAATATATAAAAATATCATAACGCGAATAAAATAAATATTCAATCATAAAGAAATAGTAAAATAAAATTATATCGAAATAGAATATAAATAAAAGGCATTTTCTAATATTATTATAATATTGATATTTTGAAATTAAAATAATAAGTGATGTTTGTTAACTAAAAATTGCATTAGGAATAAGATTTTTCAAGAATGTCGCGGCACTGACTTATCCTTGAAGGCTTCGGAAGTGATAATGGTCGAAAAAAACAATTTTTTGATATGAAAAGAATAGGTAAAAATGAATATTTAAATACAAACAAATTCAATAGTCAACTGTAATTAACAGAGCTTTGTGTAAAAAAAAAAATTGTCAAAAAATGCCGGCAGCAGAAATTGAACCCGGACATTCCGGTTACAAACTCGGAGCGCTTCCGCCTGACCTAACCGCCTGATCACGCGCGTGGATTTTTTCAAAACCGTTTTTCTCGAGAATGGCTGGAAAGCGCATCTTCAATCATAATTCAAATTCGGAATTGTTCAGAAATTCGTTATTTAGTGGTTTAAATTATAAAATGCTTAGTTTTGAAGTCTTGGATTTTAGAATAAAAATTCAATTTAAATGTTGAAAATCGTGAAATATCAGTTATTTTGTTCTGAGTCTTGAGTGGCCACCCTAAATATCTCATGAGAGAATTTGGACACCGCTGCAGAGAATTCGGACACCGCTGCATAATGCTTGTACTAAATGGCAAAGTGGTTTGTGTTTGTGAATAGTAAGATGACGAACATGCTTATTGAATTAACTATTTTCAGGAAGTAGTCATAGCCTACTTTTGGTCGAGCTATAAATAAGGAAACACACGCGGACGGATCTGTTCCATTGCAGTTTGATTTGTCATGACCGTTGGTCTAATTTCTACTTGAACTTCAGTCATGTGATATCAATTAAAAAAAGTTGAACTCTTATCCATCAGACAAATTGCGTTTCATTTTTTAAGAGTCAAGGCAAATTTGATCAG
This sequence comes from Andricus grossulariae, assembly GCA_011634705.1. Lineage (NCBI taxonomy): Eukaryota > Metazoa > Arthropoda > Insecta > Hymenoptera > Cynipidae > Andricus > Andricus grossulariae. The sequence continues at coordinate 4,060 of JAABKJ010000147.1, read as the reverse complement.
TGTTGGGGCGCAACTCTCTACAAACTAGTCTTGTAATCTAAAATCATTTCAATTTATAAAAAATAACAAATTTTGAAAGCGAATTTCAAAGAATTCGAATAATATTTGATAAACGATTCTAATATTGTTTTTCATCGAGTGACTCCCCAAGCACTGAAATTAATTGTAACAGAAGGTCATCGTCAACTGTGAACTTCGGGTAATTGTGGATCCCGATTAAGTATCGAATATTTATCGAATTATTTTAAATTCGAGAAAAATTGCACTCGAGAATGAAATTTTTTATAATCTGAAACCGTTAATTTGTGTACCTGATTACAGTTTTATCGAAACGTGCTGTGGTTAATTCTAATAAATAGTCTATAACGAGTAAGAGTATATTACATATAATACAAATCACATCGCCTTTTCAATTTGATTTCGCGATATTAATTGCGGACGCAAGTGATGTGTAAACACTGGTAGCGTCAAACGGGGTAATTTTGGACAAGTGGGGTAAATTCGGACATTCCTAAATTGATGGTTTAAATTACTTAAGGGGTTTTTAACCAGAATCCAGAACCAGTTAAGGCTTTACTAAGGCTTTAACTGGGTTTATATACTGGTTAAGGCCCCCTAACTAATTTAAATTATCAAGTTTTGAATGTCCGAATTTACCGCACATGTCCGAAATTACCCGGTTTGACGGCATCACTTTATAATATTCACACTTTCGTCACAGTGGAAAGCTAGGTGCATGTTTTAAACAAATTTAAGAGAAATGCGTATCAAATGTTGTTTAAACCAAATTTAGATTAAACCTTTAAAGTGTTATTCATTCGTCAAAATCATAAAATTTTTGAGACCATAAACTTCGTTCATAATAATTCAAAATAGTATCATGAAACTTTTCCTATTCAATTTCAAACAAAAAGGTGGTCTAAAGAAACCACTTGCTTTTTTATATCATATACTCTATTTTCTTTTCAGACACCTTTTGTTAAAAATCTATTTAAATCCACTGTTTGAAATAGCAGGGCGGCCGTTACAGTCGAGGAAAAAAATTCTGGTTATTTTCCGATTTTAACAAATTTTTCTCTTTAAAATTCAAAAATTTGCACTCTAAAAGCTGAAAAATTGTTCATTTGGAGTACTCAAAACTCAACTGCAAATGAAAGCACTCAAAGTGGAACTCTTCTAAATTTTAAACTTTCAAAATATTCACAAATTTTTTTATTTAAACGTTCAATAATTTATACGTATAAAATGGAAACTTTGATCACTTTTCAATAAAACATTTAAAAATTAAATGCCGTTAATCTGTAAAATTTTTAAATTTTGAAAATTGAAGTGTAGTTCAATTAGAAGATAAATTATCTTTATTTTAATTCATATTAAATTATTAATTGATCAGTTATTATTTATGCATAAAAATGCCTCGCTTTCAATAACACATAACAAATTTTTGAAAGAGAATAATTAAAATTGTAACGTTCAAAGTTCAAATTTAGCACTCTGAAATTTTAACGAATCAAGCCAGGCTTTTCTAATAAAAAATGTGATAAATCCACTTGAGTTATTTCTCTATATTTCAGGATCTTATATATTTTAGGTTGTAACCATCGATCCAAATTAAATTTGAAATAGGCTATTATAGTCAGTCAGGCTTTCAAACAAATGAAATAAAAAAACTTCTTGACTTAATACTGTTTTACAGTTATTAATATTTGTTCTGAATTAAATAACCGGTTTAATTAACATAATTTTTTTTCATTTAACCAAAAATATCTTCCAAAACAAGAAAATCATTTTAAATTAAAGAATCATTTTCATTGAAACAACCCATTTCTTTGAACAAAAAAATTTCTTTGACTCAAAAGAAATTTCTTTCCAACAAAGAAACTTTTCTTTGACTGAGAGCCAATTAATATTTGTTTTTATTCGAAAAAGTTTTCTTTGAATGAAAAAATATATTTTACTTTCTGTCCTAGGGAAGAAAATGAATTTCAGTCCTTCTTTCGATAGATTGTCAAATGAGCGACGAGTTTGCGTTAAGCAGCCTGATCAATTCAAAATTTTTTGAAAAGTATCAAAATTTTGAAAAGTATCAAAATTTTGAAAATTTATCAAAATTTTTGGAAAATTATCAAAATTTTGGAATTTTTGGAAAATTAGCAAAGTTTTGAAAGTTTATACCAATTTTGAAAATTCATGCAAATTTTGAAAGTTTATAAAAATTTTTAAATTTTAAAAGTTTATAAAAAATTTTTAAATTGATAAAAATGTTGGAAATTATGAAATTTTATCAACATTTTAAAATTTTTTGTTAATTATTGAAATTTGTAATCGTTTCTAATGACTCCGATTCAAGACATTTCTGCTTTTATGTCTTTCCAAGGCTTTTTCAGTTCTGTTAGCCCTCAGCTATCCAACTGATCAGTCGTCAACATTGGAAATGCCCAATTAGAAGTCAAATTTCAGCAGGTTTTTGTAAAAAGAAGCATACGTTTCAAGGAGAGAACGCAGTTTCTTGACTCGTGTGATTGCTGCCTTTCTCCCCTTGGCACCAATCTAATTTTCTCAATTTTTTCAAAAAATGGATTTGTCATGTTTTGTTCGCTAACCTTCTTATATCATGTGATATTTCAAGTGATTGGATAGATTTTTTTTTCTAAAAATTTATAACATTTAGGTCAAAAAATAAATTCACTGTCATTTCCCGGGTTTTTGCGGTCTTATGGCCACCCTGAATAGTTTATTAGAAAAATGTCACCAAGACAAAAACTATAAAATTTCCGAAGGTCTCTTCGGTGTCTCCATAAGTTTCAATACAGAGAGGAAAAGTCCTAATAATGTTCATTTTTTCAATAAATACGCATTCCTTTAACAAGTGCCACCTCTCTTTTGACAAGATCTTGGATATTCTATCCATACAATCGAAAAAGTGCATCCCAGTAAGAGTATGGGAAAAGGTGGAATAAGTCCAGATCGATTTCGGATATCTTTTCTCAAGGAAAAGCGAGCTTCCCAAACGAATCTGAGGACTCTTTGGTGTGACTTGGTAAAGACACTTCAGCACGCGTCTCCTCAAGAGCACGCGCACTCAATTACTTTCATATTTTTCCAATTGGAGACTTTCAATTTGCTAGGGTCGTTATCATCAAAATAAAGAATTTCAAGTTCGGTGAGTTTGCTGGGTGCACAGCATGGTCGAGGTGCCTTTCTTCTGTCTTCTTTCCAAATGAGGCTCTGCAAGAGGGCATGATGATGAGCCGGATTATAACGTGGCGGACACCTGCCTTTACAGTAACCCGCATCGAAAGTCTTTGGTTGGATGATGAACTCGAAGCCTTTCAAGTCCTTAAAGATGACTGTCATCTGATGTCGACAGCATTTTTTGCTGTCACCTCTGCACTCGGTTCGACGACCTTTGTGCAGGGACATCAACTGGTCGTGAGCCCCTCGTTTGTTTCTTGTTCTGCTAGGAGCGTGATGAGTGAAGACGTTCAGCACAGGTGAGAAAAAGGAGCTTTGGACAGGAAGTCCCATCTGCACGAATTGTATCTGGAGACAAAGGTCGGTTTCCCCATCTTCGAGCCAACTGGAAACAACTTCTGTGAAGTCAAATTCGACCCATCGAGGAGCCTGGGGCTCGTGGAGATTTAATCTTTTTCTTGAGATCAATCTTCTGGAGGAACTGGTGAGAGGTTCGTAAATTAGGATGTTGATGGTGCCGATCTGGGTTTGGCTACCGAGGAGAAACCTGAGAGTTGAGTGCTCGACGGTAGAATGAGTCCTGTCGGGGATGTTCATGTGGAAGGTGAGGCTTTCGAAGGGTCTGTCGTCCAAGAGGGAATTTGGACAGCTTCCATTTCCATGGTGCTCTGAAACAAGATCAAGTTTTGGTTACAGACAGTGGGACAGAATCGCCAAAACCCTCAAATTAAAGTTTATCGTATCGATCTAAAATGCATGTTACAATGTTAATTAATCATTGAACCATTATACAGTCGAATCTGGATTTAGCGCCGGTTTTGGGGCTGACCTTGACGTTAAATCCAGAGACTCGGAACTATTTTGT